>CABFVX010001896.1:0-108495 GCA_902151425.1 Timema shepardi | reverse complement strand
TGTATTTTGTCACAATTCCACAGTAAAAAATATTTTTAAGCCCAAGATTTATAGCTCAAAAGAGAAAAAGAAAGTATGTACATACAGACAAAATATCCTATTGTTCATGAAAATAAATGAACATTAAAACTTTGACTTTATATTAGAATTCTGCAGTCGAGGAAGAGACACTTATCAAATTGGTTAAACAGTAAATTACCCTTCATCTTCAAGAAAGAAGCCAGCTTTTTAATAGAAGAGACAAAAAAAACATATTAGCTTAGAAAGTAGTCTTTAAGACCTTTTGAACAAACCATCAAATTAAAGTGTGGCTTTCCTATGCTAAATGATAACATCAATTTTTAAAAATAGATAAAGGTCAGAAATTTCAACCCTGATCCAAGGTTTTATTAAACAAGTAAAAAGGTCCCAACATCATGTTTATCCTGTTTGTAATAATACTTTATTTTATACATTCCAGAATTGTCCTACACCAGTCATGCTAACACCTTTTATACCAGTACATGTTATCCTGGGGGATTCCCAATGTTTTAATATATAAAAAAACACGCTATTTAAGGCCTAACAGCCTCTTCTGATTCAAGCTCAGTGATCATGCATCTGAAAAACTCTAAGGTTTATAACTTTTTGAAAACTATTATTTGTTTCTAATAATTATTTTAAGATATGAATTTATATGTGATTTGACTTTGTGAACAGGTATTTTAATATCATCTCTTCTAAAAAATGTTTCATAAACTTGCTTTAAAGAACATTCCTCATTCATACTCCATGATAGTAGGAAAGTAATACACAAATAATTACTCAAAACGTTTCCATTTAAATAAATCATATTAAAACGGTATTAATTTCACCTGTTCACTAGCATTATCATATTAGTATTATAGAAAACTAAAGTTTGATAATTATTTTTTATGTGTATCACAAATTGATATGTGATGATGGGGTGGTATCTAAAGGATCAGTCTTAATAGATTAATAAAACTCAAGAGGTCGACTCAATACACCAACAACTAGTGAAAGATGGCCCTGGATGTAAGATGAACCAAGATGGTTCAGTGGTAGAGCATTGGCGTGCACATCCAAAGATATCAGGTTTGATTCTTGTGACTAGGTTGTCATTTTTCACTTAATTGATAATGAAAGTTTATTAAGTTTACACATTATTTGACTTAAAATATAAATTAGTCCGGTCTTATGAATCCTGAATAAATATTAATCTGGCTGATAAATAGTTATATCTGGTTGATAAGTTAAAAGTGCATCTTATGACTGCCAGATAGCATTTATCACCCAGATAAAATTTATTTATCCATCACATTTTTATATGGAGGTTTAAGTACCTGATAACTTTTATCTGGAAGTTAAAATGGACATTGACATAGTGAAACACTGTTTTTCATGCAGTTTAGCCTATCAGAATCTATTTTTAGGTTAAAATCTTGGTTCACGAGTTTAGTAGGCACTGGCCCAAACTCTAACTGTATATAAAGTTGGAACATTTAATTCAAACCTTTATCAAAACTGACAAGCTATTTGTAGAATTATGGTTATTTAAGAACAAATTATTTAACTGTGAAAATAATAAATAAATTTTTGTAAATGTTGTACCAAACTATTGAGCACATTTTGGCAGACACCAAAATTAGTACTTGAAAGACAACCTAGCTTCTAAGCCCATGTGACGCCATCTGTTTCCTTGCATTGTTTAGCCACCACTATTTAGCAATTATGTTGAGTGTTGTAGCTGTTAGCCAAG
The DNA here is from genome assembly GCA_902151425.1 of Timema shepardi. Taxonomy (NCBI): domain Eukaryota; kingdom Metazoa; phylum Arthropoda; class Insecta; order Phasmatodea; family Timematidae; genus Timema; species Timema shepardi. Next base: position 106,736 of record CABFVX010001896.1, on the reverse strand, counting down.
TTGTAGCAGTAGTAGCACGGTTTATAAGCATGCGTGTACCAGTAAAAACAGTACAAACCTTGTGTTTTCAGCATAAAAATTTATTTATCCTACAGATAGCTATCCGGCAGACAAATTCAGTTCATAATACGCGAAAAATTTTAAAATGGCTAATAACCTTTATCTGGTAACTATTTTCAACCTCCCAATAGCAATATTTATCTGGTAGTCATAAGATCGGCCCTTAGAATATAAATACTCTTCTTCAAAGATTAGCAAATGAAAACAAATTGGGATGGAAATATGAAAAATAAATAAATATAAATAAAAACTTCTTACCTTAAAATCAAGATGAAAGTATAAACTGAAGAAACTTCAAGTCTTGTGTTTGTATCTCTTCACAAGATGTTAAATGTAATGTTTTCCAAAAGTTTGTCAAAAAGCTAACTGATAGTCATAATCTTATTTCATAAAATACTATGTTAAATGCACAATTTAATAAACAAAAACTAATGTGTGGATGAGACCAGTATTTTTTTAAATATTTTTATATTTTTACAAAGCCAAACACTATTATTCATCCATTTTTAGAGCTTGAACAGCCCAAAGTGTCAATACATCACTGCATTAAAGTGCCGTTAGTGTGAACAAAGACGACAACGACAAACTGTCATTAATGTGAATTGAGCCTTAATCAAAGTCCGGTTAGTTGAGAGTTAGTTTGTTGCATAGAATGTGAGTCTAACCTCTAGTAATTGGTTTCTCATAATCTTAATATCATCCTCTGCTTCATCCGGTTGCTCAGTGCTTGCCTGAAAAGTTTTTTTCAACCCTTCATTGCTCCCATTTATTTTAAATCTGTAAAATATAAGACATTAATAAGATAACAGTTAATGTGAAAAGTTGCTGAACTAAAAAATTTAAAAATAAACTGAAACATATTTGGACTTAAGAAATTATAGCTTTATGGAAGTAAATATCTTTATAGAGATTTATAAAAAGCTTACCTTCTTAAGAAAATCTTTCATATTAGTATTTATTAAAAGTATATGTTAGGTAGCACATTAAAATGATTTATTTCTATGTTTAATGTCCAGTAATGCCCCAGTTTATACAATTCCACTCATTTGATCTAAAAGTTCAAACTAAACATAATATACAATATTTAAAGATTTGTTCAGTTTTAAATTATATGAAAAAAATACTAACCACATTCTATAAAGTTTTGCTTATGATGATTCTTATCATGCTAGGAAATTGCTAAAAATAATAGTATTAATACTATACCTTATTTGATGAAGTTTTGATTTCAATTCATTATTTTTATAGGTTGTAGCATCCAACTTGTAGACTAAATATGTAATTTCTGAATTTAACTTTTCTTTATCTTCTTTTAGAGTAATGATATCATTTTCAAGAGATTTCACATATTCATTCTTATCACTTGATTTTTCTATTAGACAAATAGTGTAATTTACAGGAGCTGTTGAATCTGCTGCAAGTCCAGTTCTCAAATGATCTGATTCTTTGACAGACAATCTAGAAATGCTGTCATTTGATTTGAGAATAAGATCAGCTTTTTCTTTTTCTATATTGAGCGGTTGATTTTTAAGATTCGTTATAAAATTGTTTAGTTCATCCAAGTCTTGTTGTAAATTGATATTTTGTGCATTTAGTGTTTTGATATCCAAGTCCTGCTCAGTTATTTTTGTATTATAAATCTCTAATTTTTGTTGTAATTTTGTTTTTTCCACTTTTAAAATCTCAATCTGTTCATTTTGCAACTCAGTTGTTTTGGCTTTGTTTTCCCATCCTTCAAAATCCTTTTTTATGATGTCATTTTCTGCAACAACAGCTTCTAGTCGAGATTCGAGGATAGATAACTTTATTTGAGAATCATTCAATCTTTGGCGCAGTTCACTCTTTTCCCTCTCCAAGCCTTGAACTTGGATCTCTAACTTGACTAAGCTGCTTGTGGTCGCTCGAAGATTTTCAACTTCTTGATGAAGATGGTTCCTCTCACAGTTTAGTGTCCAGATTTGTGAGTCCTGCTGCATTGTCTTAGTAAGTAACATACTAGATTTGTCTTGGAGGTTAATCTTATTGCCCTCAAAATGGTGCAATTGAGCATCAAGCAGCTGTTTCTCTCCCATCAGCTTGCCCAGATCATGTTTTAGGAGATCACGTTCTGCAGTAAGGTTTTGTATCATGATATCCTGATCTGTTGCTCTCAAACTCGTGTTCTTCACAAATAATTTGAGGCCGGTGTTTTCCTGCTCATAGCTCTTGACTATGATCTCTAAGTTGGCCATTTTTAGCTCCAACATTTGAAATTTCGTTTTAAGATCTTGTTTCTCTTCCTCTGTCTTCTTTAGCTGTAAAATATAACACTATAGTTGAGTTATTCAGTTAAAGGTGTTATATGAATTCAAATGAAATAATTACATTCACATGATCCTTAAATGTTTATACTTAACCCAATCACAATTAACTATCGGCTTAGTATTTATATTCATGATATCAGGAAAAAGTTTGTTACCAGTATATCAACACACATTCATTTTACCTTATCAACCAAAGTTGTTTGAGTGGCTTCACTTGTCTTCAGCAACTTCTCCGAAGCAAACATGTTTGTCTGAAATTAGACATATATTAAAACAATATTGTTCAATTAAGATAAACGAGAGGTGTGAAATATTTCCATTAAAATATAAAATGTAATAGTTGATTAATAAAAATACTCCAGACTTAATTCCAACATTTATATAAAAATGTATAACCAAATCAAGAAAATCAAAGTTTATATATGTTACCGTTGAAGAAATAAATTATTTATTATGCATAATGACTGGTAATTTTCCAAAGTAGCCGATATTAATGGTTAATGTGATTAAATATATGTAATTTATTATTTTAACCAGTTATTTTACATAACAACAAAACCTGTTTGACTGAAGTGATAATTTGTAATATTATGAAAATCTAATTTATTATTTTAACCAGTTATTTTATATCACAACAAAACATGTTTGGATGAAGTGATGAAAAAAAACCTGTTTGGCTGGAGTGGAAAATTATAATACTCTGAAAATCTATTGGTTAGGTTAGGTTAGATTAGACAGATTCCATATCAAGCTAACACCACACATCCACATTCAATGAAATATGATGAGATTTATCACTTTAACCAGAGGGTGCTGGTTATTATTCATAATAACATGATAATGTGAATAATTTAACTACAGCATGAAAAAGTATCACATCTACCAGAACTGTTGGTTACAATACATAACATCTGGTGATTATGCTTATCAACCTGATTTATTGAATTAACAGTAATATATATATTTTAGTGTGTATCATATATACACTACAAGTCCTATGAATTGAAATATTAATATTTTTTATAACATAACAATTGTGACTTTTTAGTGCTATGCCCACTTATCCTTAATCTATAAACAAAATTACCACAGTAAAACATTGTTTTTCTCTCAGTTATAAATGTCCTCAATTTCTCAAATAATATTTTGAATTTTTAAATTTTCAATATTTTCTTGTTCTCTGGGTGGTGGTCCCTTTACATGTAAATATTTGCAAAAATTTCAATTTTTTACCACGACAAGATGATTTTTCAATATATTTTGGAAGTTTTGAGCTGCCTTATTTTAATCATAAAGTTTTAGACTTTTATACTCATGTGAAGTGGACCCTCTAATTGCTTGCAATTTTTTAGTAAGATTAATTTTAACATAAGCCTGATTTGTTATACAAAATTAGAAAAAAAATAATGAGGGCTACTCCACTACCTACTCCCATCCCCCAGCATGACTTCGAAAAGGTAGCTATGCTATATTCAAAAATTATCTGGCGGTTAATACCTAGTGGCCCAACACCCCTCAATATGTTAGAAAAAAATATCCTGGTTGTAAATCTGGCATATATTAATAATGATGATGTTATTAATTTAATTTTACTATATATCTATATAAACTAAAATATAGTAAAAATTGATATCTAAAGTTTAATAAAAGATTGTTATAACCTATTGGAGAGTGATTGTTATTTAAAAGGCACAAAAATATTTTATAACCTAAAACACAACCATAAGAACATTACAAAATAGACTAGGGAAACAATTAAAACAAGTGAATTATAATTGCTTCATGTGTCCGAACTGATCATGCAATAACAGTTTCAAATATGTTTTTTGACAAAATAATATGAAATTGAATTAGTGGTATATGGTATACAAATAAATTCAAATTAAGAACATCATTGCTAGTTAGAGTAATGTATGATAGTAATGTAAGTTGTGTTACGAGAGAAAGGGTGTATAGAGTAGTTTGACTAAAAAAAAAGGAGTCAAGCAAGGGAGTGCTCTTTCACCCCTACACTTTGTAACAGTACATAGGGAGACTGGTCATAAATAGAGTGGCTCGGTAACTGGGGGAAGATAAGATGAAAACCAATTATGTTTACATGTGTCTTAATGTGATTGGAGGGGTGGGGGGAAGAAAGGAAGGAAGAGGAAGTGAAAGAGTGTAGGATGAAATTTAGCAGCGCGAAGAGTAGAGTGATAGTGATTACAAAGAAGATGATAAATTCTAGAAAATCTATCAAATTATATTGAGTACACTTGAAAGTTGTAAAGGGTGTAAAGTATCTTGGAAGACCGACTCAACACAATTGCAGGTAAACCAAAATAAGTGTTGCTATACCCTCTAACTCAAGGGAGCTGATCATTTAAGATAATACATGTGGACCATGAGGGAATTTTTGTATGGAGTGTAGACTCCCAGATAAACTGATAAGTGACTGAGCAACATTATTTAGATCTCATAGCTTTGTATAATATTTTTTTAGCACCGTTTCTTACTTCCCATTTGGGTTATACGCTCAAGTGCTAATTAAGCTATTGGGTTAGAAATTGGGAAGGTTGAATTTAGAGGAAGTGAACCTGCATTTGCATAAAAGGAGAGTGGAAAACCATTTAGGAACACCCCCCCAGTTCACCCAACCGAGATTCGGACCTCGATCTCCTCGTTCTTGGCAGTCTGGCTCAACACAAAACTAGTGTTTGCCAACTACGCCACCAAGGCGAGACTTTGTATAATACTATGAATTGAATGTCACATATGAATATTTTGATCAATCATTCCCAAACTAATAAAGCAAGTTAATAATGTTTTGAAATTAGTGATTGATATTGCTACACAGCACCCAAACCACAAGTACTGGGATAAGACATTGAATAATATCCACTGTGATTTGAATGTAGCTAATGTAACAATTTTTAAGTTCCTATTACCCACTTTGGTGGCCACATGGTCTAAAGCTTCACTCTCACAATATACTAGACTGCCGATGGTGAAAAAATTGAGGTTCGATTCTGGTCAGGTGTAGTGAGGGTGACTTTTCCTACGTGGTTTACATTTTCTCTCCACACAAATCGGGATAACTTCCTCTAAACTCAAACTTCCTAATCCCTAACACATTAAAGTAATTAGTACATAGGTGCGTAACTCAAATGGGATGTAAGATGCCGTGCTAAGATAAAATAAAGATAAAAAGTTCCTATTAAGTACCATTCAAATTAACATTATAGAGTTCTAAGAAGGATTGTAAGTATATTTGGGGTACCAACAGCCCCTAAATCTTCAATAGAGAAAATGTACTTAAGGGAAAGTTTCAAGAGGAAGTATTTTACAATCCGATAAGTGATTTTTAGGTTCAAATTATGACATCCGAAAGGTAATATATGAGTTGGCCATCAATTTGTAATTTTGACCTCACGGTCCACAACCAAATACAATGATAATGATAAAATAAGTACTTCCTGATGGTAGTACCTATTGGGTCAACCAACTAGGAGGTGCTTTGTTGGCTGTATGGTCTAAGGTAGGGGTTGGCAAAATATTGATCTCGCAGAAATTTTCAGTCAATCACATAAGAAAACTACAGCGTCTTGAAAAGGCAAGCTTACCTTGCATACCTTGCATTATTCGACTGGTACAGCTTATAATATAGGGCAAAAGTGTAATCAGTCAAGGTAAGAATGCTATCTTTCAGGGTAAACGAGGTGTACCTAACAGGGTGTATTTATTTTATGTATTTTTTATAAAGGCAGGGATATAAGTAGTGAAGGAGATATTGACTTTAAGGAATAAATACAAGATTTATAGAAACAAAAAATAGAGTGGAGAAACAAATGGTGATCGCCGGACCTTTTATAAATGTAAAAGTCAATTGGGGCCCAAAAAGGTTGCCGACTCCTGGTCTAAGGTGTAAATCTCATGTTATATTAAACTGCTGATAACAGAAAGATTGGGATTCGAATCCTGGTCAGGTGTATTGAGGGAAGTTTTTCCAAAATGGTTTTCTACTTTTACATAAATGTGAGTTATGTGGGGGTAAAAAAATGGAAGGTGACAATAAGAGAGTGTAAGCATTACAGTTAAAGTCATGAGATGCTAGTAACAGTTGATTTGAGTATATGCTAATAGTGCTTACTGATAAGTCTCCCCATAAGATGACAGACGAACATGGCAACTTGCCAGCCTTTGTCATGAAAATGTGGTGATTTATAAAACTTTGGCGTATCTGAACCTCTTGTAAATAGGTGTATAAAATTATATTAGTTTTATCAAATCTGTTTATGTGTAGCCTTATTAATTATATTATTTGATATACAATTTTCTTACTGTGACAAACTGTATCAGAGACAATGAATGTTCAAGATCTTTTAGCGTAAACATTTTGATTTCAAGCCTCTACCTTGTTTTGTAATGTGAAAGAAAATTTGATAAAAGAGTAGTTAATTCTTTATTAGAAATATAGGTGTGGATATGGGGAAGGGCCCATCACAATATGCATAAAAGAAATGTGAAAAATGCCAGAAGTGAAAAACATGTATAGCACACTTGGGATATTAATGAAATAATTTGTACATGGGTATTACCAACATTAGCGGACTTATGAAAGTGATTGTACACTAGTGTTACCAACAATTGAAAAGACTAATGCAAGTATTTAGTTGTATCAGAGTGTTATTAACATTTGAAATAATGAACTCATCAAAGCATTTGTGAATAGACAGTACAATATTTGCCAACACTGAAAGACTAATTAAATTACTTGAGACATTCATGCAAGTATTTGTAAGTTGCTACTAGCAATACTTTTAGACATGCCAATAGGATAGTTTGAAAACCTGAGTTTCTGTGAGTGTCTTCTTAACATTGTTGTAGAGCAACTGCATTTCCCCCAAATCTTGATCCAATTTAAACAAAAGAACCCGAAGCTCCAAATTCTCATCTTTTACAACTTCCATTTTCCTTTCTTGCAGCACCACCTCATGAGCAAAACTGTATTCTTAGAGCATTGGTCATGGTTCATTCTTCCACCAACACATGTCTCTTTTTACAGTAATGAAGAGTATCAAACATGGCTATGTCATGTTAACCATAGCACAAACTACATGCTTCTCTTATTTTAATCATAACACTAATGAATGATTATTTCATGTTAGTCTTAAAAGTAAACACATGCTTCTTTCATATTAGTCTGTCACCCGCCTCGGTGGCATAGTTGGCTAACGCGCTAGTCGAGTTGAGCTCGACTGCTGAGGACGAGGAGATTGAGGTTCAAATATCGGTTGGGTGAACTGGGGGGGGGGTCCTAAATGGTTTTCAACTCTCCCTCCACGCAAATGCGGGTTCACTTCCTCTAATTCAACCTTCCCAATTCCTAATCCATTAGCGTAATTAGTACTTAAAGCGTAAAACCCGAACAAGTAGTAAGACGCGGTGCTAAATAATAATAATAATAATAATAATAATCTGTCCCTTAAACATATGTTTCTTTGTTGTTAGGCTCACATTCTTCTTCAATGTTTAAAGAATATTATGTTGGGTACATTTTATAAAAGCACAAGTGAGAAATACTAGCAAGCATAAAGAGAGAACGCATAAGACAAAAGAACACCATTAGCCATATTTAGGCATAATAGTAGTAACTAAACAAAATAAATTTTATATATGTACATAAAGATAGCTAAACAGAGTATAAGTATGAATTTACTATCCCTACACCACCCCATAAATGAATACCTATGACAATAAACAAACACACAAAAACATTATATGACCAATAATAATTTTTTTTTTTATTATTTCTAAATATTTCATACAGTTTTCATGTTTAACCTTAGTGAAATGTTTTGTAAATATATCTGCTAACATATTTTCTCTGAGAATATATTTGATATTATTCCTGAACTTACATGCTCCCTTAAGAAGTGGTATTTAATGTCACTATGTTTGGATCTCTGGTTAAAGAGAGAGTTTTTTTGACAATGTATAGCACCTGTTGTCACAAAACATATCAATAAGATTTATGACTCTTTCAGGATCTATTTCAGAAATTAAAGTTCTGAGCCACAATGATTCCTGAATGGTTAAGAACATGGGCAAATGCTCTTCTTTACAAGTAGCTAACAGGATGGTTTTCTGTTTCTTACTACACCACGAAATGAAGCTATTTTATAATATGAAACAAGATCCTGCCACTGAATATCTGTTATTAATTTTATTAGCTCAGCTTGAGTCACTAAAACCCATTAGGTTTTCATTTCCCCATTTACTAAATTCTAACTTAAAATATACTGCTCCTTTAAATACCGGACAATTCTTTTGATACTTAACAAATGAATTCCCTTGTAAAATAGAATATATCCGTTCAGTACGTTAACAGCAAAGCAAATGTCCGGCTGGGAAATTGGTGATAAATACAATAATACTATCTAAAGCTTTTTGATATGGGACACGTAAGTTCTGTACTTCTTCCAAGACTTTATCTGGAAAATCTAGCCTAGGGTCAAGTGGAGTTGACTCTGCTTTTGCTTCGATCATGTTAACCCTTTCCCGGCCCAAGCGCTTGAAAGCGCTCACCGTTGATTTGTCATTACCAGCCTAAGTGCTTGAAAGCACTCACCGTATTTCCTCTCTCAAAGCCATCTGTTGGGCTATTTACTAACTATTTTATATTTAGTTGTTATTTTTTACTATAGAGGTCTATCTTGTATTAAATTATTTATTTTCTTAGAATTGTTAGTTAAACTGCTAGTTTTGCTTTAGAATGGTCTCCTTACAAGATGATATTGTTTTGAAGCTCAATAAAGAGGTATCTGGAAGTGAATCTGATAGTTCTGACAATAACAATATTGATACTGAGTGTAATAATGTTAATTAAGATCCTGAATTATTTGATATAAGTGATGGTGACCTGAAAAACAATTTAAATGGGGGTAGTGATTGTGCTGGTGCTGTAAGGAATTTTCAACCATCTTTGATGACATTTACTGGCAGGCTACAATTTGATGTTCCAAATGGATATGTGGGCAATACTGGTCCTGTTCATGGCTTACATGTAGGTTCCAATGAACTATGTTATATTAAATAGTATTAGGTAATAACATTTGTATAAAACTGAAGAACGGTGACAGCAAAGTACTGCAGTCAGGTAATGTGGCACGACACAGGGATATTTGTGTTTTGTCTACCAATTGTGACCCTAGTGAAAGTATGCCGGTACAAAGGAAAACTGGTAAGGTAAATGAAAGGGTTATGGTTTCTTTCCCTCTTGCCCTAGTCAAGTATACCAAACTTATGGATAGTGTTGACAGAGCTAAACAGATAAGAAGCTACTATTCTTTGGACAGAAAAAACAAAAAATTGTGAAAATATTTGTTTGGATTTGTATTGAACACTGATATCGTTAACAGTTTAATAATCCATAATGAAACAAATCAACCAGCATTATCAAGACATGGATCTACCCATAAATCATTCAGACTTGTACTTTAGAACCAAATGATAGGAGACCTTTGCTCGCGCTAAAGAGTTGGGAGGAAGAGAAGCCTCCCAATTGCTGTACCTTCACCAAAAAAATCTATATAAAATAAAAACCATTGAAGGCAGAAATAAAGTCTGTGCAAACTACAGCAAAAAAATAAAAGAGCTTCTTCAGGTTTAGGCATCCAGACTTCGTGGAAATGTAAGAAATTTGACCGTCCCCTCTGCAGAATTGACTGTTTTCTTGAATAGCACCAGAAAAGGGGAGTTGGAGTTGAAAACTAATTGTAAATATTAATTAAATAAATTGTTCAGATTATAATATGTAGTTTCTAGTAATGCCAATGTGATCCTCAACGTAATATGTAAATTACATCCTGAGTTTCTCTCTCTTTGTTTGAGCCCGCAAATTGACTATTTTACTTTCCATATCTTGCCTTTGGTTTCTATCCCTTGATTGGTGTCACAGAGATTTCTTCTTGTAAATCTCTGTATAGGCATGCTGTTGTAACATACACATAATCTATGTTTAGATAATCTCTTGCCGCCATTGATATCAAGTAATGTATTGAGGTAAATGTGATGACAAGCGAGAATATTTAGTTTAGATCGAACCCTCATATTTGACTGTGCCCTTTAATGACAAGTCTAGCTTTGTATATCATATGAGGTTTCTTTTTGTCACCAGATTTTACTTTAAGTACCCACTTTTTAATAAGGGACTTAACATTTTTTGGAATATCAATAACTGCTAAGGAATAATTTTTTATTAATATTATTTATTCCTTAGACATTGCTTCCTTCCAGAGCTTCATTTATATTTACTGAATCATTTATGACATCTTGTTTATTAACATAACAAGTAGGGGGAAGTCCCCTAACGCCGAACGGCACCTAGTGCTGGACACTCATTCTATTTCGGCAAATCAGAACGCGAGTGATTCAAGGACGGGTGAAAGGGGCACGGGGGGACGTAGCAATACCAAGTCACGGGACGCGGTTTGCCAGTGACGCAAGCGACAACAGTGGGAATGGTTGTTTGCTATTCTTGGCGGGAAGACACTGCGTCACATGATATTCAGGTGAGTATTACATGTAAGGTACCTGATTTGACCCTAAAGGATATTTGAAAGCATTGACAATAATCTCGTCCTAATTTTACAAACATATTTTATTTTATTTAAATAATATAATCTATTACATGGCGCTTAAAGCACTTCTTCTTCTAAGAAGACACAAAAGCCACTGTAAATGACGTCAGAGTGCACCAGTAGAGTCAGTATGACAATTTAGTCTTTATAAGAAAATAAAAATAACTTCCTCTTCTCGAAAGATCGATATGCATTTTTAAAAGGTAATTTGAGCCAGCTTCCTGTTCTCGAACATTCTACTTCCATCCAGATGTTTTTTTATATTTTATTTTTCTATACAGAAGCTTCTGAAAGCTTCCGTGAGCATTAGATATATATACGGAAGATAGTGCAATTGAACCTCACTATGGAGACCAGTCCTTGATGTACTCGGACTGCAACTCCTGTCCGCGATTCCTACGATCGTGTTATCAGCCGCCTCTCTAAATTGTTACACTACGTGACATGATCAGTTTTCCGAACATTACAAATAGTGATTATTGAATAAATGAATAGTATCAAACTTTACAATTGTGTAATTATTTTTATCGGATTATCAAACCCTTTCCTTCACCTCTGACAAGACATCTTGTGAATGTGGGGAATGCCAGGCCTCCACCGTGGTTCGGATTCAACGTTAAACTGTAGGTTCTCAATTTCATCTTACAATCACCCTACCATTACACATTAGCATAAGTGCGTATAACCCAAATGGGTAGTAAGACGCGGTGCTAATAATAATAATAATAATAATGTTATTATTTAATACTAAATAAAGTGATGTATATCAGTAACACTTCAATTGGCGTCCAAACGTGGGACCTGTAACAAAACTCTTCCATTGGCGCTCGATCACGAGGCTATAAATACCAATTATATCATCAAAATACCGTACCGCTTTAAATAGTTCTCGATCACGGGGCAATTATCAGCTAATTAAACAGTATCACTTCAATTGCCTCCTTAACGTAGGAGCAAAATTCTGTACCTTTACAATTGGCGCCCAACGTGGGGTATTATACAATAACTTTATATACAGCTTAGTATTTGTGATCAGTTGTTTATGTTTATTTTTAATAAAGGTAGTGTTCCATTGTTGCTCGTAATCTATAAAAGTTTTTGAAGATTTCCAAAATAGTTTTGATATGAAATGTATAATTCGGTCAATTCTCTGTCCCCTAGTACCGGACACAAAGTAGTCCCTTAACGTCGGACAGTGAACATGTTATTTTTTCTTGTCAGTATTTATATTTTTTTATAATAATTGTTATACGATTTTTCAGAGGACAGACGAATGGAATAAAATCGAAATGGAATAAAAGAAAAAGAAGGGTAAATGGGACCAAACAAGTTTAAAAACTGTGATTAATAAGGTTTTGACTAAAGAACTTACTTTGAGAGAAGCTTCGTCGCGCTACATTCCAAAAAGTACTCTACATGATAAATTATTATTATTATTATTATTATTATTATTATTATTAGCACCGCGTCTTACTACCCTACATGATAAAACATCAGCATTGAACCATGGGGAAGAAGTGATGTTGCAACCAAAGATCGGTAGATTCACTAACACATTTTCACCCGAGTATGAACAAGTTTTAGTGGACCATGTCAAAGATTTGTCAAATAGACGTTTGCCGCTGATGAAAAAGGAGATTTTTGAAATTAGCTTTCGACTTGGCTGAATCTATGAAGATCCCTCATCGCTTTAACAAAGAGAAAGGTACTGCAGGAAAACATTTTTAGTATGATTTTATGCAGAGACATCCTGATATATCGCTGTGATCACCAGAGTCGACAAGCATGATGCGGGCCGTAGGGTTTAATAAACCACAAGTAGATCTCTTCTATGACAATCTTGAAAGACTGATAACACTGCACAAATTTCCACCTTTCAACATTTACAACTGCGATGAAACTGGAGTAAGCTGTGTGCATTAGCATAAAAAAGTTCTTGCTCCAAAGGCTGTCTGTCAAGTAGGAAAGCTCACTTCTGGTGAGAGGGGCAAAAGTATAACAGTCTTGTTTTGTATGAGCGCTAACGGCCACTTCATACCGCCATTTTTCGTGTTTCCAAGGCAAAGAATGAATGACAGACTCATGATTAATGCTCCGGCCGGAAGTGTGGGTGTGGCCCAGCCAAAAGGCTGGATGAATAGTGATTTCTTCCTACGCTGGTTGCAGCTGTTTGTAAAACACTCACACCCAACTAAAGAGAGCCCTGTGCTGCTTCTACTGAATGGCCACTGCAGCCACAAGACACTGACGGTCACCATTTTTTGTCGCGAAAACCACATTCATTTGATAAGCTCACCGCCACATACCACGCACAAGCTCCAACCATTAGATAGAACATTCATGAAACCGTTTAAAGATACCTATAACCAACGATGCGACATGTGGATGAGAGCAAATGTTGGATCTCGGATTACCGACTACGACATTGCTGGTATTGTCAATGAAGTGTTCACAAAAGTTGCTCGACTGGATATTGTGGCATCTGGGTTCAAATGCACAGGCATTTACCCATTTGATAGATATTTATTTTCCGACCTGGATTATTTGACAGCCAACATGACCAATATTCCATTAGAAGAACCAGGAACTTCCTCAAACACTATGGATAACAGCGGAAAGGGTCCCATATCTGCTGCTGATTTAGCGATAGCTGAAAGCATTGCCAAAATTTGCGATTTGGTCTCAAAAGAATTCACAGGCTCTCCTCAGGATTACAACCACAAAATAAGAATCAGCAGTCCTAAGCCATTGACTAGCTTTGATCCAGATGTTATAGAATCCACGAGGCCTCAAGATTCTACCTACGAAACAAGAATCAGCAATCCCAAGTCATTGGCTAGCTTTGATCCAGATATTATTCAAATTGCCCATACATTGTCTCCATTACCAGATGCTGCAAAAAAAAAAAGATCAGCTGCTCGGAAAAGAAAATGTGAAAGAAGTTAAATTTTAATATCATCCCAATACAAAATTACTGTCGAAAAAAAAGACAACGAAAAGAATGCTAAGGAGGAAAAGAAAACAATGAAAACCAACTTGAAAACTGCAATAGAAGAGGGAGGGGAACAAAGCAAAGGCACAAAATCCAAAGGAAAAATTGTATAAGAAGGGGAAACAAGCCAAAGGAGTAAAGGCCAAAAACAAAGATGAAGGGAAAGCTAAGAAAAAGCAGCCATTAATTGAATCATCTGACACAGAAAAAACTACTTGCGTAGTGTGCTTAGAGGACTACGACGAAGACTGGATACAGCTCTCCAGCTGCCATGGGTGGGCTCATGAAGTCTGTGCTGACATTCCAGAATGTTTAGACGCCTATACATGTGATCGGTGTCAGATGTTTTAAAACTGTCTGATGCTAGGGGTTCGAAGTGAAGTCTGTCCGGTACTAGTTGCCACTTACATAGACTGCGTTTATTTTCACCAAAGTTTAATTTATGTTTTTTAATATGTTTATGCAGAAGTTGCATTTTTGCTTATTTATTTTGATTTTAAAGTTTGTTGACTTATCTAAGTCGTAAATAAAGATATATTTTTCGAAATAGTATTTTTTATTTTTCCTAAAAACCTTAAGTGTCCGCCACTTGGGGACTTCCCCCTAATATTATAAGACTAGACCTTGGGTTTAGGCTGTCTTGAAGAATATCTGAGAGTCGACTTTAGCTACTTTTCTTAATTTATTCGCTCCTCTTCTTTTTCATGTTCTGTGTCGGAAAAACCTCATAAGATCTCCTCTGAAATTCTTCACTGGAAAAACTTGTGAAGATGGGCTAGATTTCTCTTCTGAAATTTCTTTAGGTGTGGCCTTGTTCTCAAGAAACACAACATCTTGACTAATTGTGATTTCCTTGCTTTTAGGATCAATAGGTCTGTAACCTTTGGTGTTTTCACAATGCCCTAAAATGTTTTTTTGTGACTTAGGTTCTTACTCTTCCACATAATTTTGATATGTGAACCATGGCTTCAAATCCGAAAATTCTTAGATGTGACAAATTAGGTTTTCTACCACACCATACCTCATGAAAGATTTTACATCACAGAATAGTTGTAGATGATAGATTTGTATGATAATCTGCTTCGACCCAATAGGAAGGCCCCAGTGGGAGGCCTGCAGTTAGGATCATTGTCCTAGCCTTTTCAACCAGTGTCCTGTTTGTCCTTTCAGTCAGTTTGTCCTGCATAGGACTGTAGCTGACAGTTAGCTGGACAATTCCAGCAAAGCTTAGAATCTGTTTCAAACTCTCATTAACATATTTACCTCCAGTGTCCAAGCGAATCTTCTTGATCTTGTCCTTGGCCTGTTTGTGTCTCAACCACTGTCTTGAATTTAGAGAATATTCTATCAGCCACAGACTTTTCTTTTATGAAGTAAACAAATATTCTAAAGGAGTAGCTGTCAAAAAATGTAGGGAAGTATTTTCTTCCATCAATTGATGTCATCTCCATTAAAACACACATGTCTGATTGCACTAACTATATTACAGATTTACCACACATTTCACTTTTCTTGAATGGAAGTCTGGCCTGCTTATCCATGATGCACAGTTCACGTGGTTCATCGGCTAAATAGTTAGGGTCCATACCATCTAAAATTTGGCTGTGTATCTTCATCCTGTTCTGATTGAGGTTGTTGAGTCCTCTCTGCCAATTATAAAAATTGGATTATCTTGCTCTCGGTGTATCTCAGCAATACGTTCAATTTTTAACAAGGGATATAGCAACTAATCCACCATCACTGTCATGAACATAGTCTACCGTTTGATAAAATGAGTCAGTTTGACCTTTCTGAACTATTTTATTAACTGATAGTAAATGATCTGCCAAGTTTGGAATGTGGAACACATAATTGTTACTACTTCTACAGTAGTGTAGCTTAAAAATAATTATAAATCAATGGTCCCTGACATATCTGCAACCAAATCATAATTATAAGCAGCTGCCACCATGGTTTCATTGGAAGTGATCTTGGAAAGTCTATTTGATTTGAATGTAATATGAGTTGATGCGCATGAATCCAGAAACCAATAATCCTTTTACTTAATCTTATCATTATAGGCCAAAAAAGGTTTTCATATCTTTGGCTGTAGAAGGCTTTTCATGAGGATAATTACTGTGCCTTACCTTACCTTACCTCGATAATTCCTATCAGTCCTATGTTAAAAATATTTGGCAATACGGCCAGCCAGGGTTGCCACAGCTAAAACACTTCATAGTGGGTGTGTTTTTTTTTCTTAACTTTGTGACGTAAATGTTTGTTTCATTGGTTAAGGTAGAATTATTCAATTTGACATCTTGCAACAGCTTCACTTTAATATAATCACCTGTAATTTTTGTACAGGATCTTTTGAGGACCATTATCATTGACTTATAATTGTTGGGTAAACCAGCAAGTAGCCGTGTTCCTACCCACTCATCACTTACATGGAATCCCATCTCATTTAATTTGTATGCAGTTTGTACAATCGTGTCATAATATTGGTCGACAGACCTACAGCTGCTAAGGTTAGTAGTAACTAGTGTTCTTAGTAGCCCCACTCTCATAGTCAGGTCAGAGTCTTTGAATGCCTTTTCCAACGCATTCCATGCTTCAGCTGCGGCCTTGGTATTCTTTATGTGAGAAAAGTTTTTTTTTTCTCCACTAACAAAATTATTCTAAATAGGGCTTTCCTTTCTTTACTCCTCCAAGAATCCATCTTAGATGTATCTTCTGTCACAAGAGGGTCTGTTTCTTATCATGTAAAACAGAGCATTGTATTCCAGGTAAGCTTTCATTGCTAATTTACAGCTAGAGTAGTTTTCTCTATCAATTTTTTTTTTTACCATTGATAAACCACCAACGAATTTTTTTTTGCAAATTGTAGTGTAAAACTTTCAAAAAACTAAAGTTTGTAAACATATTTATCCCTACACTAAACACAAAAAATGTAGCACTTATTTCTTATCTTTTTTTACTTTATTATGTCATTCACACAGTGTAAAACTTTGCCTGAGCTCATAACCATTGTTTGGTACATTAAATAAAAGTATAATAAGTGAAAAATAGTTTTTAATATTTATAAGCAAAAAAAACACATAGGATAAAAGTATGCCATCGGCTATATTTAGGTAGAAGAGTAATAATAACCAAACAAAAGAAGTTTGCTACACATTCATAGTTATAAGTATACACAGAAAAGCTATGAATTTACTATCTCAAAACATTAAATACATAGGTCTGTAATCTTGGTCAGAACATTAAATGAATGCTTCTTTCATGTTATTTGGAAGATTAACACATGCTTAGTTCAATACTAAGAACAGTAGCACATCCATCCCTAATTTTGTTTTGAACATTATCCTATACTGCTCTCTTGCAAATCAGAACTTTTCTTTTTAGCATTTTGTCTTGCTATCCATTCGGGTTATACACTTATTTACTAACAATGCAAATGAGTTAAAGATAATGAAAGTTAATTATAGGAAGTGTACCCACATTTGCGTGTAGAGAGATTGGGAAATAATTTAGGAAAGACCACCCTCAGTACACCTGATCGGGATAGAACCACGATATCTCTGTCATCGACAGTCTAATATATTTCAAGAGTAATGCCTTAAGCCATGCGGTCACCAAAGCGGGTGTCAGAACATTAAACACACGCATTTTTGTGTGGGTCTGAACTTTATTATATGTTTATTTTCATGTTAGTCTGAATATTAACACATATTTTTCTCATGTTTCAGTAGGAGAAAATAAATATTTAAATCCAATTTTCAATATGGACCAATTAGGTAAAATCCATTCACAGTAGGAATTGACTTCTGAAAGGCCTTTTTCCCTATCATAAATCTACTATATAGTAGGATATTGGTAGGAAAAAATACCTTTCAGAGAGTAATTCCTACCGTGAATGGAATATAGTCCTTCTATATTAATGTAATTAATACAACTACTCCTCAATGCAGATCTAATAGACCTTAATAAAAGTTTCAATAAACCAGAACTCAAATTTCCTCAATGATTAGGTACTTATCTTATACATCTTATATTTAATTGATTATTATAATTATCTAAAAAAGACTAACCACATGATTTCAAATCTCAAGTGTATTTTCACTTTTCAGACATGGACATTAAAAATACATATTAAACATGTTTCAATAAATACTACTCAAATCTAGATTTAATAACAGCATTTAATATTCAATAGAAACCTAAATATTTAAATGATGTTAGCCTTGAATACACTTAATATAAATACAACTTTAAACTTAAATTAGAACAAATAAATTAACTAACCAAATCTAACAACAGTGAAAAAAATTATAAAATTGTACAACTACAAACACTAATACAACTATTACTTTTGAATCTATTTTTTCTATAAATAGTATATAAAAAATTAGTTTTTTCAAATCATGACACATACATAAATTTTTATGGGTAAATATGTATAATATAACAAAATTAACACCGATGAATAAATAACAATAAAAATGTTTTTTAGATATGCCTTGCTTGACCAATATTACTAAGGAGGGCTATTTCCATCCAAAAGTAACACATATTAAAAGAAAAATGACAAATTTCCCAAATTACATCAATTTCTAGCCCCAAAACAATTTAAAAAACAAAAAATAAGTTATTTATAAAAGTTAGTATGAAATAGAATCTTGAAAATTTATAACAAATCAGGCAACTTGCAAGAAAGGTCTACTATCCAATAAATGAGAAAATATGCACATCAATAACATTTACATTTATCATGGTAGAAAAAACTGTGTAAATAAACAAATATATATTGATCATAATAATTTAATTGCTTTATGAAAATTCCTAGTTCCTAGCATTTTACATCATCAAGGAATCACATTTCACTTTGTGTGATATAACAACAAATAACCTATACCTTTCCCCTTAATTTATCTAGCTTTCTGGCAGTAATACATTATCTAACATTTACCTAATACCCCAATCAATCACATTTTATTCAAATAATTTAGTCTATAATGCAAATTTTGAGTGTAACAACTTGTGCATGTATCTAAACCATTAGTTTTAAAAGGTGTCAAAGATACTCAACCATTTTCAAAGCCAACAACCTCACCAACTAAGTATAGTAAATGTAAATAATAGTTTTAGCATATGAAATAGTAATTACCATGGCATATTATATTTTACACTTCACAAATTGACAACTAAATATTTCTTAATTTACTTTCTATGAGGACGTTTTTTCTCTAGCACTACATCTTACAACCCATTCAGGTTATATGTTACCTTGACAATAAGTGAAACAAGGTACTAAATATGAATAAACAAACAGTGTAGCCCTTAACAAAGTTCTAATTAATGTAGGGATGGGATCCTCGAACTATCAAATACCTCAAATACTTAGAGATATTCAACATTCAAGGATTTGAGAAAATATCAAATTCGAGAATAAAATCCTTTAATTGTTTTATTTATTTTTTCAAATTATAAAATTAAATTTGTTTTAATACTCGAATACTGCTATTTGATGATTCAGAACCAGTTATAATTATAGGATGAACTTAACAACAAGGCCCGAGACCAGTAATTTATCATTTAACTGAATGTATGAATGGTGTAGTGAAATTATTATAATAAAGAACGTTAAAATTTAGTTACTATTTTTAATATTCTGTTATATTTATATTTTCTCTTAAGTTTATCCCAAGATTCAGATTCAAATTAGAGATTCGGATACGAGATTCATATTATTAAAATAGTGGATTCGACCCAGCTCTAAATTAAAAATAAATGAACCATTGTAACCAGACATGGAATTATTATCATTAAGATAGCTAGTTGCTTAAATAAGTTCTACAAATGGCTTATTTTAATATTTTGTTTAAATTTTATAAAATATGGATGGAAAGGCAATATTACATGCTCAGTTGCTCCTTACCTCGCTGTAGCAATCTTCATATTGTGTGGCAATCTCATTTAGATCAAGCTGAAGAACACTAATCACATGATCTTTGATATTGAACTGTAAAGAAAACACAACATCACTAGTAATACTACTATAATAGTATTATTAGTATTAGTAGTACTGTAAGATATTAAAAAACTCAAAATAATAAGGATACAAAGATAGTTTACTTTACCAACCAACATATTCAATTTAATTTAATTTACTATTAACATCTAAATATATATATATATATATAAATAGTTTATCAAATATTTTATATTTAATACAATCACAAAACAACACAAATAATCAGCTATATCAAGGTATAACTTTTCTTGTTAATTCGTAAAAATCCATTTATGCATAAACCAAGATAAATAATCATTATGTTTTAACATGCACTTTTTATTATTATTATTTTTATAAGACATATGCTTACCTGAGCACTAGGGAATCCAATTATGTTGAACAATGACATGATGCAGTTAGGATAGTCTGTCTCATGCTTCAAATTCAATTAAAAACACGATAAAGATGAAAAGTTTTAGTTTATTCAATAAAGTATAAGAACAAGAAGACTATTAAATTTAACCAAAGTATTCTGATGGAAATAAAATGCAATTATTTACTGTATGTAAATCATAACTAAGGTTGGGTGGGTGGAACTTTTTTTTAAATGTTGTGTTAAGTATTTTGATATTGTGCTAAGTTTTAGGTCATGTCTGATATCTATAAAAAGTATATTTTTATGACTTCTTGATTCGAAAATAAATGTGATACATAGGCATTTCAGTATTTAAAGGTTACATAGAAAATTATTAGTGATTTCAATAAACACTATATCTAATAATTTACACTTATACTTCAAAAATAATTATGTACAGTACCCCCATGGCTTCTTTGGTGCTGAATGTCAGCTCACAGCTGACTTCTGAGAGTCAACATTTAGGTATATACCTAAATGTTGACCGCCAGAAGTGGCAGCTGCTAAACACATGTTTTTGCAGATCATAAAGTTTGGCATAGGGACACATAATTTGGTTTGGTAACTTTTAAAAGCTTTTAGCTGTCAGTCAGAACCAAAGAAGCCATGGGGCTACTATATATATGATACATACATTTTATTAAATATTATACTGGACATTAAGAGTAAACAAAAAGAAAAAAAATATTTCAAGGCAAATAGTTAAACTAAAATATACTCATATTTAATATATCTAATGACAGAAGGATTATTAATTTTATATTAAAAACACATATATTTTAAATTAATCGAAATAACTTGAGTAGTAAGTGAAATAATTAATTTTTAAATAAACTTTTAAGTAATAACTGAAAAATTCCCAAGTATTATTAAATTTTATATTTGTCAACATGAATAGTTTAAAGAATAGTGTTAAAAAAAGGTGGATTTAAGTTTGAAACAACCTCTTTAATTTCCTGTCCATCTGAAGTGGCTGTTGACTTATTTCTGACTTCAACACTATCTCAGACACAGCTTCCCCTCCTTCCAAAGAAATATTAAAGTAGTGGACATTTTTATGTTGTACAGAGTATTCTTTTGCATTGAAATTTACTTCACACTGTCTTTCCCAACACTACAGTGAGACAATATTCTCGACTTTATCTATTTTTTGTCAACTAGATAGTGACCTTGATGATATTCTTAATGCAGACTGAAGCTAACTCACTCTTGTTGTTAGGTCTTTTCTCAGTTCTTCTAACCTTTAACTATCTTCTTTACAATCACAGTTGCTTACTTAATTCCTTGACATCCTTTCCTCCAAACAACAGTAAATAGTACAAATGAACTCAGTTTCTGTCGACTTGCAAGAAATATAGTGGATATATTATTTATAAGTATTTAGGGAAAACAAGACTCTCTTCACTTTTTTAAATACTTATGGAAAAAATTACCAGGAAAGAGGGATAGGAACAAATAAAAGGAACAAGCATAATATGGCAGACAATACCTCTTTGTTCAGTGGCAGCAATGTAAAGTGACTCTTTTTATTGTAAGGGCCATATTGTGTTCGTTCCTTTTTCTATGTCTATACCACTCTTTATTATACCTTCTTCCACATATATAACATAAAGCAATTGAGTGAGTCATCAGTGTGCATAACAGTGTTTCAATGTCCAAGAGGAAATAAATGATCCAACCAGAATTTTTGGATTATCTGCCCAGCCCTAGTTAAAAATCATGCATTATCTGAATATCAACCAATATTTAATGTTATATCCATTCAATATTTTACTATCATAATTTGAATATTTTATTAGCAGAGAGAAAAGTTGCAACTGTTACAATCTACTTTTAAATGTAAAGTTATCCCTATGCTAATTTCTCTAATAATTCTTTGTCAATAGCATTGTTAATATTTTATTTGGAAGGAAAGTGAATGGTTATAATTCAAATGAGAAAAATGTGTAGAGTAGCAACATTCTTTTATTAATATCTACAAATTTGTTTTAAAATAAACAAAATATATATTATTCTTATTTACTGGTATAAAAGCCATACATTATACAGTAATATTCTTTGAATAAACAATGCTTTATGATTTGGACCCTATTTAGAAATAGCATTTTGTCAACAAAAGAATTACACATAGGTCACTTATTGTAGTAGTTTTACAGTAAAAGGATTAACCAAAACATATCACAACTATAAAAATAAGTGTTGTATTTCAAAAACAAATGTAATATTGTAAAAACTCAAGTAATTACCTGCATAGTAATATAATCAATAAATTTGGAACTGTGCACCCATAAAAATGTTGTGAGATAGCTTCAGTAAACATTAACAAAATTTAAATGAAGGCCATGTGTTGTTTTGTGAGATTCAAAGGTTTAGATTTGTGGTGTGTTGAGTACAAGTTTAGGCCAACCTATGGCGTTGTTGCACCATCGTATGGACTATAGACCAATTATGAAATGGGACAAATATAAAACAGGTACACTGTTAAATGGTTAATCTCTCAGAAGACTGTCTACATTCAACTATGAAGTAGAGTGTGAGCAATGCCGAACTTAAGATCCATTCAAAAGCCTGAAAATGTATAGTACTAAGGTTCTCATTTCCCCCTACATTGTTCGTAATAATTTAAACAGCTTTGTCAGGTCAAAAGAAAAGACTGATGCTCTTGGTTGTACTGCAAGGTTGACTGTTCATTGCTGAATGTTTATAATTTATGATATCACTGTATAGATGGCAGCACTTTGAATAAATATAAATATATATCAAAAAACTAAAAGTTGTGTTATGTACTGTATTATTACTATTATGATTTTATTATTATTATTAATAATAATAATGTAATAATAAGTAACAAATCCCTGAGAAAAGAAATATGCAAACTTTCACAACTAAGGATAAAGGAGTTGGCCAATCAATATATCACCAAATCCAGACCAGCCCCTAACCTCAACCTTAGGTAATTCCTCTCCTTCCTACCAGCCAAACTAAATATTTCAACTAATGAATAAAATAGAGACTTAAATCAGAGTTTACATATATAAAGTAGAATAAAAAAAGAATTTAGGTCATAATTATATGTCTTCCATTGGATTAAAAGGAATAAAAGTTCCCAATTTACTCTAATGCCAATGGACAATGAGGTTATTATTAGCTCATATCCTTTTAATTGTTACCATTATTCTTCCCGGTAGGTACTACCTTTCATAAAAACACTAATGTACCATACTTCGAGTTAAATATGGATTTCTAAATAGTTGTAGGAATATTTAATTAACAAATGCATCTATAATATTTATAGTTTATTTTCATCACAATATGTTGCACTATATTAAAATTGATATGTAAAAGCATAAATAATTAGTATACATAATATTCAGAATATAATAGGAAAATAATAATGTATTTTAAAAATTAAAAATATTTTTATCACAAAATATTTTCATTATTTTATATGTTCAGCTTTAAAAGTGAAACTATGTATTTAATTTGTAAACTTAAGTGACAGTAAAAACATTACTGTAATTTATTTAAACTTATCCGTTAGATAACATCTTAGAAGAGGCTCAATTTATTAACAACTTGTATTTTATCACAAAAAAACTGAAAATAAAATGAATTACTATTTTTTTTAATAGTGAAGTAAAATAATGGTTAGCTATACACTATATTGAATTATTACAGGCATTACTTGCAATTTACACTACTCTCTACTTGACAGTTCTTGGTTCCTGATAGTAATATAGATTCCTAAGAAACATAAATTGATTAAGTGATTTATTTAAATGTTAGGCACTTGCTGTAGGGATGTATTAGCTCATATGTATACTTTTTATTTATAATGATAAAGGTTAAGTCTGCAACATAAAATAATTGAAAACCAAAATATTGTTTTAACCCAGGTATGTCAAGCTCATTCAATCATAAGGACCACATTGAAAATTTTAAATACCAAGGGGGGCGCATTTCAAAAAATTGAATATTGCCAATACCTCAATTAAAAATAATTCCAGCTTATTAGCTTAGTATTTAAATGGGAAAAGAATAACCCATCTATAAAACAATAAGACTCACCCTATATTTTTTACCAACAAATATGAAACCTTTTATTTCCGACAATGGTCTGATTGTCATGCTATAAATGTTGTGCCAAAGTCACTTTTATAGATTGCTAAAAAATGTGTATCTGTAAGTCATGATCTCTCGGGTGTTTGGTTCCATTTCATGTGAGAAATAAACTGTCAACACACTTATGTGCAGCCATAACCAATTGCACACAGTGAGTGTAAAAATTCAACAACTTTTGGGAATTGATCCATGTCAAAATTGGTACACCAGCTCCAGATTTCTTCAAATTATCTCAAATTTACAAATATCATATTCTCAAAAGTGGTATTTCCATGATGTTTATAAAAAGAAGAATATGGTCTCATTGTTCAATGGTTCATCAAAAGGTTTGCAGGCAGCATAAAATCACGGCTATAGACCACAAAATTGACGTGCCTGTTTCAACTGAAGTATGAACTTATGAATTGATCAATTCAAAATGACTACCAACATATTAAAACAATTATAATATATGAGATGATACATAGGGTTTGAGTCATTACAAAACTATCAGCTTAATATAATATATGCTTATAGTTAAATTATTTATCTGTAAATACAAGTGTGTTTGGAAAAAAATCCAAGCTAGTATTATATATTTATTAGAACTATTTAAAGTGTGATTTAGTTTTTTACTCAATTAAAGAAGAATAAAATTGTATGTGAGTTTATGATTAGAGTACAACTAAAGTCAAGTGATGTAAAAAAATTGTATTTAACATATTTTAAATTCGAGACAAACAATCAAGGAATATTGCATAGCATATAGCATACTTAGCTCCCCAATTTTTTTTAAGTTCACATAAAAACATAACATTGATAAATATATTATGTAATAAATATAAATAATATAACAATGTTTATATATAAATATCTTAAACTAAAGACTAAAGCTAAATATCTTTAAATAGCATAGAATACAGCAAATAGCACCAAGTAAAACATCAATATAAATAACTGTTTATAACCCTTACATCTTGGTAGGTAGCTAATTGAAAATATAGGGAATAATGTTGGTCACTAAATAAACTTATGGGTAATAGTAATAACAATCAATATATCAGCAACCATATAGTAGCTATTCTGGCTACAGGCAAATATAGTAGTAATGACTTATTGATAAGAATGATAATTACGGACAACATTTTTAGGGATGGTTGGAAATACACTTGGGAGAGAAAGTGATGAAGGGTGACCTTAATGCTATTATTGGGAAAGAAAGAAGAGGATTTTAAGAAGTACTAGGAGGAAAGGGTGGGGAGTAAGAGAAAAAAAAAGGAAATAGACTTTTAAAATTGTGCCCAAGAAATGCAATAGAGGTTGGAAACAAGCTGGTATAAGAAAGGCATTGAAAATAGCAAAGTAAAATTGGGATGGTAAACTAAAGACAGAAATTGATTATTTCCTCTTAGAAAAAAAAGCAAAGACGTGTATAACAAATCTAAAAGGCTAGAGGAAAGTATGTCAAACAGTGAACAAAGAAAATAAAACAATAATATTAACTCTAAGTAAACAAAGGCGAGAGAGGACTTTCATAAAAAGTTAAAAGGATATTGCCCAAGGATGAGATAAAGGTAGTAGAGACAGGTAGCAAAGGTTTAAAGAGTGCTTGGTAGAACCTGTGGAAGAACAAACAGACAAATGAAATGGTATAAAACTTCATGGTGGAGCAGTAAGGTAAATGAAGCAGTGTATGCAAAAAACACAGCAATAAGAGAATGGTTTTAAAAAAAAAAGACGCATAGGATAAGTACAGAGATTAAAAGAGAAGCACAAAAAAATAAAAAAATGTTTAGCAATAATACAACAGCAATACTATAATTCAATAATGGATTGATAAAAATAAACTACTTAAATAAAATGGTGATATAGTGTGTTAAGGTAGTGACCAACTGTTCTGGTTTGTCATAAACTGTCCCAATTTTTACTCCGAAATTCCCTATCCCAGTTTTCAGTGATGAGCACTGAAACGGAAAATTTTACTTTGCGTTTTTACTCTCTTTTCTCTATCTCTTTGGTCTCTTGTCAGCTCCAGACAGATTCAGAATTTAGTTTCATTTTGTATCTGAATCTATTGTCATACAGTGCATGCCAATCATTTTCTATTATTGGTAAATCCTGCTGAAATACTTTCCTGCTCGTTTTCGCTCCAACCAGTCAGTGTGGGAGATATTTACAAAGAATATAGCATGTTTTGTAGTCTGCAGTGAGTGTTTCAAAGGTTTAACCTTTAGTAAACTCGCCTTCTACACTATGTAATGGAAAAGAAAGATGTTTTAAAAAATGCGGGTAGATCAGCAAAGTATTATTTTAAATGAAAATTGATTTTAGTTGTTATTGTCTTAGCCTAATAAAAAATAAAACAATTATAATAATTAAAGCAATATAATATACTAATACATTTCTTGATTTTTGCCTTATGTAGAGTGGTTTTGCCCCATCATGTAAGTGTTCCTCTCTTTATACTCACCAAAGGTCATCACTGAAAGGATGTGTCCCAGGTTGACTCCTTGAAAAGTTGGTCACCTTATATTATGGGCAATGTTAAAGGAAAACAAGGTGGAATAAGGGCAATGTGGAAGGTGATCAAAGTGCCAGAGGATTGGACAAAAGGTATTATAGTTCCAATATTCGAGAAAAGGAATGGAAAGAAGTGTGAAAATTATAAGGCCATAGAACTGGTGTGTCAATTTAAATATATATATATATATATATATATTGGAAAGGAGAATTAGAAAAAGTATAAAGGGAAGGTGGAGGGAGTAGCAACAAGAGTTCAAAGAGAAGAGGTCAGAGATAGATTTAATATTTGTAATTATATATCTGATGGAGAATATATATGAACATGGAAAAGACTTGGTAATGGTGTTCATGGATGTGAAAATACTCCACATGATAGTTTGGATAGAGAGAAAATATGGATGTAGATAATGGAGGCTGGAGTAGAAATAGGAATAATAATGAGAGTGGAGAGTATTTCTTAAACATTTTTTTGTAATTTCACAAACAAAGAAGATATTTTGGCTTGTCAAGTTTATGAGATTAGCCGTAAATGATAACAAACACTTACAATTCAAGCCACTATTTAAAATACAAAATAAAAGTAATGCACCAACTATTTAGTAGGCCTAGTAATTCTGATCACTGTAAAGCTAGAGAGCAAAAATAGTTTACACTATCTCAGCCAACATATTGTGATACTGTTTCCCAGTGATTAGTGAAATACAGTAGAGACACTTGAAACATTTAAAATGTCAAACCTGGTGGCAAGTATATTGTGGTGATCTTAGCAGTGTGAACTGTAAACATGGTATCCAATTTCAAAGTGACGTGCATTTAGAGGACATTAAATCTATAAATAAATAAGCTAAGGATTTATAAAAAATACATATTACAAATCTAAAATTATGTGTACATGTGTATAAAAAACTATTTGTTTATTTTGTGAACATCTTTATAAGGGAATTTGAATGTCTGAGTTCTCTGAAACTTATGTTCCTTGACAAGTAATTTTTTATAAATAATATTCTCTAAATTTAGGGTATATTAACCATTACTTTTCAAATTTCTACTAAATTCGTATACCATGCATCAATATCAGATAGTGAGTTGGTTTACCCATTACAGATAAACTTAGTGACTTTTACAAAATGTAATACTATTGAAATTAGAATTGAAAATTTCCTAATAAAAAAAATCAGTCAGTCAGTGATTTCTATTCTTCAAGCTATACAATGATGCATATATTGCTTGGTACAACTCTAAGAGGCACCAGATGAAAGGTGTTCAACTAAAAAATATAGACTCCCACATCTCACAACAAACTCATTCTATTTTTAGTCAATTTCTTTGCTATGCCCATAGTTATTAATAGATTTTGATAAAATTTGGTATAAATGTAAAAGGGCATAGACAGAAAGATGTGTCATCAGAAAAGGAATTCTTGCATCTCGAAACAAAGTCAGACAGTAAGTTTGATTCCTCACCATAAACTTAAACTTATTTAGACAAAATTTGGTAAGACTGTAAGGGTCACTGAAGGTTACTTCTAAATTGTGATGCTTTGAGGAATAAATTCTTACTCTAACATGGTTTAAGATTCACTTTCTATATTTAATACAACCCTATCAGATAATAAAATGTTATTTCAATGAGAGGGACAGAAGTAAAATAATGTTTTAAATATTGTTTATTTCAGTTCTAGTTTTTTGTTGTTGTTTTTTTCTGAACTAACGCATTTTATCAATTGATGACTCAAACACTATTATTAATTCTATAACCCAGTCCCTAGGTCATTAAACTTCACTTTGAGAGAGGAAACCATTGTTCACCAATAACATTTTGTTTGTTTAGCTGAGAGATCAAACCTTATGCAATAAAATAAAAAGGCAGACTCGCTACTGACAGAGTTATGGTGTTGGAATAAAAAGTTATTACAGTTTAATGACTATACCATGTTAGCAAGTAAGTTTGATGCTTCAAATGAAATATACAGCATTGCATTTATTCTATTTCCCGTATTTAGACTAATGTATGTATTTTATTTTTTAAATATTGTTTTATTTAATTAAATAAATAATTAATTTTTATTTAAATAGTGTAATAGGTGTAGCCGAACTTTCATACATTATCTGACACCAATATGTAAGGCCAGGGTGAGCTTATCCCTATCCCACTATCTGACACAAATATGTAAAGTGACTAGGGCGTGCTTATTGTATACTATCACAGCATTCTGACACTAAAATGTAAGGTGGCATGAGCTATTATGTTCGAGTAAGGGTTCTAAGCAAGACACTCAAGAAAATACAATCAATCACATACCCTACTGTTGGTGTATTCCCCAAATTATCCCCACATACATTGCCGTCAAACTCATGCCACCTTCTCCTGAGTCGTTCACCCATCTCCGGTCAATATATCGCTTGAGATCCTTAACTTACGTGAGCAACAGTGGGGTCACAACTCATTAACCACTGTCTTAACCAATGTCTAACTAATGTCTTAGTCATCGTTATACTCATGGCGTGTGAGGCACGCCATCACTAAACAAAGTAATCTTAATACACATTTGACAACTGTCTAGAACCAACTGTATAGACCAACTGTCTGGAACCAACTCCTGGAACTAAATGCCGAGAGCTTTGCTATATGATACATACTAGCTAAACTCTGCCTACATGAAGATTCCAATGACGGCATTAAGCACCAACCAATGTGTTTAAATAACGTCATCCAAAATCACACAACGCTTGAACATCATTTCACAGATTCAATGCTCTTCCAATGGAGTCAGCAGTTATAGGTCTACATGTGGATGTACAGGAAATACCTCACATTTCAGATGCTCGACCTTACAAATATTAGCTGACCAGCGATAGTTGAACTTACAATAAATATCAAACATGTTGAGAATAAATCACTAATTTGAGAGCCTTACAGTAGATAAGTTTTAACTTTTATTATTATATTATTAGGTTAATTTATTAAACTCAAGCTCAACTTTAATCGGTACCTATCGGTACCGTACTCAAAAGATTTCTGAGAAGACCACATAAGTTTAATTAAAAGAAAAAATATAGTTTTATAAAAGATATGGTATGATAAAAGATATGGTCTTAAACAATTTTTGCAATCAAATATAGCATAGACTTTTGCATACATATTCAAGAATTTAGATTGCTGTACATTATCATCAACTAGTATCAACAAATAATTGATATGTATAAAAAAACTGTATTTTGTGTAGTGAGTAATGCTTGATCAGGTTGTAACACCCAGACCACTGTAGTCAACTTGTGAAGCACAAATAGTCTAGTGTCACGGATTATCATCTACTATATTTTATACCGGCCAAAAAATATTATTAAAGTTTGCCATTGTACAGGTAAACTGATAGAAATAATATCTGCCCCTAGCCAGAATAGTGTAATAACATTTGCCAGTAAATAGGTTAATATCTAATAATATCAGCAGATGCTACATAGACCACTGTATGTAAATAATTGCATATACATCTTAAGCATCCAGATACTAATATAGGCAGCTATATAAACCACCAGATAGAACAGCTGAGTACAGTGCACAAATCACAACTTCAATCCATAGGTGTAAAAACAATATTAAAACATACTACCGATGCATGAATGGCCATAAAAATCATAAATTTATCTTATGATAAAAATAAATACAAAAAATAGGATATACAATTGAGCTGTCGAATACACATACATAAGTTCATACTTGTAGGTAGAGAGATACAAAAATAATGAAAATAAGCCAAAGCTTTCAACTTCTTGACATAGGTAGTCAAAATATAAATTTTAAATAAATGTATATAATTTGATAAAATCAAGTTCAATTATTGAATAAAACTTATATAAAAAAATTAATTTTACATTTTTTGTTGGAGTCACTGACTAAGATGCATGATCCAACCACTGTACCAATCACGAAAGGTGCTGCAGTAACACAAGTATCAAGAGTTAGCCAATCACACACTTTCACTGTTCAGTTGTCTTTTTCATTCAAAACCAACTGTGGCGTTTTGTGCTCATGCTAACCTTTTTGTGTTAATTAGCCCACTAAGTGTATTTGTAGATTGTGTGTTCGTCTCTGACGTTAATTTTGTATACCCGAAATTAACCTTTGCTAACAGGCCCAGTCTCATTGTGATCATTTTCGTGTGACCAATTGACGATCGAGAAGCACATAACTCTAAAGCACATTGCACCATATTGAATCTTGAAAACTCATTAGTACACTGGGAAAATGAAAGCGACCGGCATCAAGTTCAAAGTTTTAAATAAAGAGAATTATGAAATATGGAAGCTAGAGATGTGTGCAGTTCTCATAAAGAACGATGAATGGGGCTATGTAAGTGAAACAATCATGAAAACAGAAGCAGTTATAGCCGAGCCAGCGACAATTGAAGCCAAACGACAGTGGAGAAAAGACGACCTGAAGGCACAATCTGACACGGTGTTCGCCATGAACCCATTATAAATTAAACAGACTATGGGCTGTGAGACTTCATGAGCAATTTGGGAAGAATTAGAGGTAATATACCAGTCCAAAGAGCCAGCATAGAAGGCTGCTTTGTTGATTAATTTGATGTCTTTGAAATTACAAGATTGCGGCAACATGCAAGAACACTCTTAATGTTTTTTTGACACGATGGATAGGTTAGCAGAACTTAAAGTTAACATTAATCAAGAGCTGTTGGCAGTCATGTTTTTGTGCAGCCTACCAAGGAGCTACGAAAACTTTTATTGCGCCATGTCGTCACGTGACATATTACTGCCTCTGGAGATGTTTCGAATCAAAGTTGGGGAGGAATTTGACATGCACAAGGAAACAAGCTGAAATTCACCACAAAACGTAATGTATGCGGGCCAGTCGGCCGGAAATAATAAACGAGAAAAGCACAGAAGGGAGAAATTGGACAAAGACTATGGTGCAAAATAGGACTCAAAAATTGAGTGTTTTGAGTGCAATGTGATCGGACACCAAGCGAAAAACTGCCAGAAGACAGGGAAGTTGAACGAACAATCCGCGAAAAATGTCGAAAGTATGTGCCTAGCCATGACGGTCATGTCCAATAACGATGTATTTCGAATCAGAAATAATGTGGATCGCGTTAGCTGGGGTTTTGACTGTGGATGCACACCTCACATGTGTGGGAATTTCCGAGTCGTTTGCACAGATCAGTCAGAACTTCGATCACGAAAAGCTAAATCTCACGAACGGAACCTGCATGGATATCGAAGAAATTGGGACAGTGTCAATCGAGAAGAGTATGAGCAGTAATAAAAAGGTGATTGAATTCAAAGACATATTGTATGTACTGGACCTATGTGTTAACCTCATTTCGGTCGGGAAGGTTACCAACAAGGGACACAAAGTGATTTTTAGTGAGACGAGGAGCAAAATCATTGATCAGGATGACGTGCTGCTTATCGTGAAACAGAAAAATGGAATATATTATTTCCCAGAGTTGAAATACCAGAAATGCAGGAAAATTTCAGGCGCAGATGCTGCTGCTATTACTCCAAGGAAGAATTCCATTGAGGAATGGCATGCTCACATGCCACATCTTAATGTTAAATCACTACACGAGGCTATCGAGATGGGATCGATTTGAGGAATCAATGTTGGGGACATCAACAAAGATTTTCAATGCAGTGTTTGTCTTCAGGGGAAGATGTCTTGCGCTCCATTTCCAAAAGTTTCGGAGAGATTGTCAGTATTGGTGAGCGCATACATTCTGACATCTGTGGTCCAATGCGAGTCGCTTCACATATAAAGAAACTTTACTTTGCTACTTTTATAGACAATTCATCAGGATGATGTTAGGTAAGATTCATTGAGGTAAAGAACCAAGTGATGGACGAGTTTGATAGTTTCAGGGCATTCGTGAGCACCAAACAGGGAAAGGTGGTTAAGTGCTTGAAGTCGGATAACAAACTTTAATGTCAACAAACAGTTTGACTAACTGCTCCCAAAGCACGGTATTTTAAGGCGTTTTACCGTACCTTACAACCCGCAGCAAAATGGAATTACTGTGAGTAGAAACAGGACAATGATGGAGATAGCACGCTGCCTTCTAATTCAGTCTGACAGCCACAGACTTTTTGGGCGGAGGCCATCAACACCGCAAACTTCATTCACAATAGGTCACCAACAAGTAAACTAAAAGGAAGAACCTCGTACGAGGTTTGGTTCGGGAAACCACTGGACATGTCAAGCTTTAGAGTCTTTGGGAGCGAAGTCTTTGTCATGGACAGAATTCTGGGCAAGGGGAAGCTGGAAGTACATCAAAGAAAGGTATTTTCGTGGGTTATAGCTCAGAGTCAAAGGTGTACAGGGTATAGCTACTGGAGCAGAGGAAGATCGAGGTATTCAGAGATGAAATTTTCATGGACAGGATTCCAATCCAGTATGTTAAGAGTTGGGAAGACTTCCTACTGCAGGACGACAAGTCCCCAAATTTGTCAAGTTCATCATGTGATGTTAACACCATGTAGAATGAAGATCAACACATCATGATCAACCTCTCTAACGGTCAAGAATCGCATCATCCAATCGAAGCGCCATTACCAGAAGCACGTCACTGTATGTATGAAGATGCTGAGGGTCTTCAAATGATGTAAGAAGAGGTCTAGGATGGCCAAGGGTATTGCGGTCTGGATTTCCCAAAAGACTTCTCAAAGTCTATGCAATGGCAAGGACGACTTTGTTTTACTGATTGAAGTTCCAGTTGCTCGAGCAATGACAAGTAAGGATTCAACTGAATGGATAATGGTAATGGCTAATGAAGTGGAGTCAATTCTTGCAAAGGACACGTGGGGTCTGATGGTAAGGTCAAACGCATCAAGGGTGATCAGCAGTCGTTTCATGCTATGAAATAAATACGAGACAAACTGCGTTTTGGAGAAGTGCAAAGCCAGGAAGCAAAGGAATATGGTCAACAGTACAGCAGGGGTTTTCCCAAGACATATGCGCCAGTTTCATGCCTAGATTCAATACGGTAGGTTGTTGCATTTGCAGCCCAAAACAATATGCACATACGCCAGTATGATGTGGAAACAGCGTATATGAATGGGAAAATGGATAAGGAGGTATATATGGAGGTACCAGATTGGTTTGAAGAAGTCCTAGAGCACATAGTGAGCAAGAAAAAATACAAGGCTCAGACCGTCAACAAGGCAAGGGCCAGACTAGATGAGTTAACAGCAGGTGACAAGGTCTGCTACATAAAGAAGGCTCTGTATGGCCTTAGACATGATGGTCGTTCCTGGAACAGACATCTAGATGGAGAGTTGCGTACCATGGGCGTGAAACCCACCAATGGGGACACGAGTGTTTACATAAAGCATAGAAACAAAGAGATCATCATCATCATCATCTACATCGACGACATTATGATAATATGTCACGACCCCGAAGAAACCACACGTTTTGGAGACAGACATCCTTCAACGCTTCGGTATGTCGGATTGCAAGGCTGTTTCAACTCCACTAGATGTCGAGACGAAGATGGAAAAGGGTGAGGCATGGTCAACTTCAGATGGTGAGAAACCCCCTTACAGAGAACTAGTTGGCTGCTTGCTGTATTTGTCAGTGGTTTCACGCCCGGACATAGCTCATGCAACAAGTGTGTTGAGTCAATTTAATGACTGTTTCAACAATACTCATTGGGCACAGTAAAGAGGGTACTTCGTTACCTCAAGGGCACTGCTGAACAGGGAATATCATACAAATGTGGGGAAAGCTCGTTGATGGGCTACGTAGATGTTGACTGGGGAGGATCACTTGACAACCGACGTTGCTTTACAGGATATGTTTTTGTCATAGATGAAGGTGCAATTTCCTGGGATTTGAGGAAGCAACAGACTGTTGATTTTTTCTACCACGGAGGCCGAGTACATGGCCTCGAGTGAAGCAACCAAGGAAGCCGTGCAGCTTCAGCGTTTCCTGCTCGAGCTTGGAAAGGAGGAATTTGAACCACTTAAACTGCTCAATAGCAATGTCGGGGTGCAGAAGCTGGCAACCGATCCTGTCTTCCATGCACGAACCAAACAGAATGACATTCGTCACCACTTTGTACAGGAAACTGTTGAGTCGGGTCAACTGGTGCTGGGACACGTGGCACTGGAGGAGATGTCGGCCGATGTATTAACCAAGCCTATGACGAAATCAAAGCACGGGCAGTGTGTCGATCTCCTGGAACTGATCAGGGCACCCAATGAGTTTTCGGTTGTTATCTCAAGGGGAAATGTTGGAGTCACTGATTAACATGTACAATCCAACCACTGTACCAATCACAAAAGGCACTGCAGTAGCGCAAATATCAAGAGCTAGCCAATCACACACTTTTACTGTTTAGTTGTCTTTTTCACTCAAAACCGACCGCGGCGTTTTGTGCTCACGTTACCCTTTTGTGTTAATTAGCCCACTAAGTGTATATATAGATTGTGTGTTCATCTCGTACATTAATTTTGTGTGCCCGACATTAAGCTTTGCTAACATTTTCAATGTATGACTTAAATTTTTGGTGAATACTAATGATGGATATCCTATCAGTTTTATTAGCAAAATATGATGGGCACACTTATTTGTAAACAAACAATTGGAGTCTGTGTGTTTGAAAAGTGATAATAATAAAAAACAGGCTTATAAATATCACGGTCATACCATAGTTTAAATTGTTGGTGAGGTTTGAGGATACAAATCCCAACCGTCATAGATGGAGAAAGTTAGCAAATAATTAATTAATGCTTCTGGAAAATATTTAAATATTTTTTATGTTAAGTAAGGGTATGAATTTGAATAATAAATATCATACAATTTTTTTTGTAGTACACAATTATTATTAAAAATCTCTCAAAGGTGCTAAACTTAGCACTTCTCTTTTATTAGTGAATAAGCTTAGGAAAATGTATAAAATTGTTTGAAAAGCAGTTTTATTTAAAAAAAATAGAGTCAATTGGATGATAGTTGTTATTTATATCCTATCTAATTATAGTTTTAAAATGTTTAAGGCATAATAATTTTACAGAAATTAATGTTTGTAGGAATTAGTTATAAAATACCAGTCAGGCTAAAGCTACTTAGTCTTTTAACATAGTACCAAATCATCTGTGATAAGATGGATTCTGAATTTATTTTAAGTCTCAGGCGTTAGTAACCATTTGTCTCAAAAACAATATTATATACAAAATATATTTATACAAAAAATTCAACTTTTAGTGAGGTTCTGTTGTTCAATTGTATTAATTTAACGTGAAAGACATAAATGTGTAATGTGATCTAGTAATATAAATGCACAATATTTGATTAATATTTGGAGATATTGGTAATAATAATTACAAGTTATGACACATTACAATAAAGAAATCTTGAAATTATAACAAACATCTAAAAAAGATCAATACATTTTAAATATTGTAGACTTTTGAGTCAATTACATTTAAAACTATTATTTTACAAAACAAAGGATGATGTTATTATGAATAAGTTTCGTATCTCTATATTATATTGAGAGATACAAAATTTATTCATAATAACATTATCCTTTGTTTTGTAAAATAAAAATTTCCGAACCTCGGACTCCGAAGGCGAACGAGGTCTTGACGGGAGATGGGGCCTCGGTGTGGGGTACGAGATTTGAGAAAATAGAAAATAGAAAATAAAAATTGAATTTGTTTGAATTGAATTTGTTTCTTATCTGAATTCCCTATTCCTTGTATAATGCTTAAAATGCTGCAACGTTATATACTTGGACATTAAAATACTAATTGTAGATCTTTTGTCATATCATTATTGTTTAAACAGTAAATAGGGCAGTTATTATTAAATATTTTGTCAAATTTCCGGCAGCGACATAGGGATAGGTATGGCAATGATTAATATTACAAAATCTAGTTTCATTACATGCAGATTTTGTTAAACTATAACTACTTTAGCATTACAAGAATTAGCTACAGCATTCTACAGGATTGGGGAATTGATTAACACTTGGGAACACAGTGGTATTTATAGCTATTTTTGTGTGGATATTTAAAAGTTTGCATAAATTAAGAGAAATATATAATTTCCTATCAAATACATTATTTTTACAAAATTAACTCTTACCAAACAGTTTGAAATATTTTATAATTGCAAATAAATGAAAGACAGATAATATTTAAATATTGAGTGTGTTAAAAAAACTATTTGTATTCCTAATACTAATTAATGGTTTTGTAGGTACTATCACTAGTTAACTGTAAATATATTAATATTTCTAAACTCATTATGAAGAAAATCTTTAACCCTGCAATAATCCTCAATGTTAAATAAAAAAGAATATTGACAAATTGCTAAAAAAAACAATATGAAAAAATTATTTAAATATTTTCATTTGGTTAAGAAAGGCCATAAAAGACATGGCATTCAAATGCATGCACACTTGATATTTGTGTTCCGAGTTTTATCTGCACATAAGAATTCATATACTTTAAATAAGTGGATAAATCTTTTCATTTCAAGACATTTGAATGTCTTTTTTTTAAATATAAAATAAGTGAGATGTTTTGATCGATCAAATAAATCATAAACTATTGGCTACTTTGTCATTACTTGAAACAATGTGTATGAAATAAAGTGCATTGAGAAAAAACAATTTGTAATAAATAAACTGATAGAATAATAGGAAAATAATACAGAACAATTAAAAGTAAAAACACTAACACATATTTACACACACTTCAATATGTTGATGTTATTATAGCATCTTCTTCAGGAAGTAGTAGTAGTAGTAGTAGTAGTAGTAGTAGTATTAGTAAGATGCTAGAGTAGCATTGCAACATTGAAAAGTGTATAAATATATATATTAGTGTTTTTACTTTTATTTGTGCTATATTATTTGCTTACTATTCTATCAATTTATTTATTGCACAATACTCAAAACAAAATTATTTATATAATATCAAAACAAAAGCTTTCAACATTCCTCAAAGTCTTGATTTGAGTGATTCACTTTCTATGTCAGTTTTTTAAATACTATAGCAGGATATTTCAGTAATGAGCAAGATTGTGACTTCTATTTTATCTTACTTAAAATAATGTATAATTATTTATTTTATTTTTCAATGTGAAAGAAAAACAACAGCTAATGATTAATTTTCCAAAAGCTGGCATATACACGAAAAAGGCAAAAAAGCAGCTTATTTTAGTGGAATCATGGAGGTGGTCAAGTGTTTTTAACAAAGCCCTTCAGAAATTATTTGATTGGAACCTCAATGTTGAAAGATAACCCAAACAAATTTAAGTTCCAAGATTCTAAGAAGGAAAATTAAAATGTATATTTTGCTTTAACAGAAATGAGCTTAAGAGTATAGCCTATTCAAGGACCTGAAAACTAGGATAGTGCCAAACCAATGCTAATAAAATGTTCAACTATATTACTATACACCCCACTTGCAATTTCTGGCATGAATTTGAACTAATAAATAAACAACAACTCAAACTAATTGTATCATAAGAATAAAAGATGTTAGTTATTGTAGTGGTGAAATATTATTAATAATCACACGTCATGCACATGGTGTATGCCGATGTGTGTGTGCTGGTTGTCATTATGATTCCATCCCCAACCCTGAGAGACACTCACTTCATATCCTTTCCCTTGCATGTCCTGTAGCTGCTGCTTGGTGGCTAGGAGCACCTCCTGAAGACCCAACAGTTGTGCTTGCTGACCATCATACTAGGGGTAGAAACAACTGGTCAAGTATGGATATACTTTATTATATACCATATACTTTTCCCTGAATGTTTCTGCACTGCTTGAAGGCCTGACAATTACACTTGCAGAGCTAGTAATACATTTTTATAAGTAAGTGGACTATTCAGGACTAAAAGGCTGTGATTGGATCACTTGTTGTTCTTATGCAAAAGGAGGAGAGGTAGTCAGTAAGGGCAGTGTGGAGGGAGAAAAAGGTGCCAAAGGATTGGATAAAAGGTATTATATTACCAATATTCATGAAAAAGGATAGGAAGAGATGTC
Source organism: Timema shepardi (assembly GCA_902151425.1). Taxonomy (NCBI): domain Eukaryota; kingdom Metazoa; phylum Arthropoda; class Insecta; order Phasmatodea; family Timematidae; genus Timema; species Timema shepardi. Next base: position 67,704 of record CABFVX010001896.1, on the reverse strand, counting down.
AATGCCCGAAAATGTAAGAAAATATTCTGGAAAGGAGAGTGAGGAAAATGGTGAATGGAAGACGGAGAGTGGAACAACATGGGTTCAGAGAGAAGAGGTCGAAGATAGATTTAATATTTGGAATTAGACAGTTGATGGAAAAGAGATATGAGTTTGTAAAGAAACTGGCAATGGCATTTATTGATGTAAAAAAGCTTATGATAGTGTGGATAGATAGAAAGTATAGAAAGCAATATAAGAGGATGGAGTAGAAAGAGGAGTGGCTAGGAGAGTAAGAAATGTGTATGCTAATAATCAAACTGAGTTGTGTAAAGACAGAGAGAGGGTGGACAGAGTGGTTCCAATTAAAAAAAGGAAGTCAACAAGGGAAGTGCCTTCTCACAATTACTATTTTTATTGGTGATAGAAATGATCATGAATAAAGTACCATGGAAACTGGGTGAGAAGAAAATGAAAGCAATGATGTTTGCAGATGACTTGATGCTATGGTGGGAGAAAAGAAGAGGAAGTACAGGAACAAAGTGAGGAAGTGAAAAAGTGTGGAATGAATTTTAGTATGGCAAAAAGTGATGTGATGGTAATGACAAGGCAGAGAACAAGGACAAGAAAGGTGATATAATTTGATGGAGTAGATTTGAAAGAAGCAAGGAGCATAAAGCATCTTGGTAGTGTGATTGAGGAAAAAGGGGGCATAAGAGAAGATATAGTGAGACAAGAGCAGCAGGGAGAATTTTTTTACAGGTGTGTAAGAGACATACTATAGAAAAGAGAAGTAACTCTGAAGTGTAAGGAAGTGTTGTCTAGAGCATACTTCATACCCATAGTAATGTATGTAACAGAAACTTGGACTTTGGGTAAAAGGGAAATAAGGAAAGTGGAGACCATGGGAATGAAGATTTTGAGGAGCATGCTAGCTGTCACCAGAAGAGATAGGATTAGGAATTAAGATGTAAGGTCAGGAGTTGGGGTACAGGGGGTACATGAGATAGTTGAGGAAACAAGGGTGAGTGGCATGGACATGTAATGAGGATGTAAGGGGAAAGCATTCTAAGAAGATTAATGAATATAAAGTATTTGGGGAAGAGACTAAAAGAGAAACAAAGGAAGAGATGGGAGGAGCAGATAGCAACAAGTGTGCAAGTGAAAGGAGGATAATGGAAGAGAGTGCAGGAGGGAGAATGGTGGAAGGACAGAGGGAGATGGAGGTATTTTATTAAACAGACCTGGGCACAGGCTGGAAACAGTTAATAATGATGATGATGATGATTGATGATGATGATGATGATTTACAGTAACATCAAAAAATTAAGGTGTACAATTCCCATTCAACAATGTTAAAGGGGCAGAAGCATTAACTTCAAAAAATATTTAAAGCTAGTTTAGGGTATGTTGGTCAATGTAATAGGTAAGATGCATTTATGATGTGCTCTAAATTATATCAAAGAGTAGTTACTAGAAGGGTTACAAATAAAAATATATATTAATACAATTAATTTAGGGGGGTACAAAAAAAAAGTAGAATATATTGATGAAGCATATGAACTTATATATGATCTTCCAAGTCATTCTCATCACTTAAGTCTTCAACATAACTGTTCACATTGTTGTTTTGTATTCACCTGCAGAACATCTGTACATCTTTATACATGAAATGCTACTAGAATAATGTTTCATGTAGGTGCCAATCTTGATGGACCCTAATAGCACTGAATCAAAGACTAAGTTTTTGCAGAAGACCACAAGGAAGATCGAGCAACAAAGGCACATATTTTTCATCTATTTTTTTCCAATCAATATAATACCTCACTGATGGATAGCCACAAATTAGCCTAACGATGAGCTCTGTGAATTGCCAAACAAAGGGCAACAATACTTGATGGTATAGTTAAACCTGTTTGATTCTTGGTTAAAAAAAATTCCCAAAGTGTAATGATTTTTTGTATTTTTGTAAATGACTTTTAGGGAAGAAGGACGAGGTGCAGATCTTCCCTGGATCCATTAGTGCTTAGATTTTAGTCTAGACCATTTGTCAAGTTCTATAATGTGAGCTAATTGTAGTTTTTACCTTTTGCATTTTAAATATTACCTAAAAGTGTGAATATGTTATTAAAATTGTGATCCTACTAATAAATTTAAGCCTATTTATATTACAAAGAATATAACTTACCTCATATTTTAGTTTTTTGTGTTCTTCATCTATTTGTTCCCTTTCCTTTACCTGAAAACAAGTACACACTTTAGAACAAAGAGAAAGTAAATAAATATGGAAGAATTGTAATAAAGGAGGAAGAATGATGGAAGGAAAGAGTAAGATGGACACATTTTACTAAAGTGACCTAGTCACAGGCTGGGAGCATTTGATGATGATAATAAGACAACTGACATATCATAAAACACAGTTAATTTGCAAAGCAAGAAAATACACTATACATAATCGATTGAAAAAATTGGATGGTTTCTTTGAATCATCAAATCCTTAAAGATATCCATAATATAAGGATTCACAAATAAACAACAAACAAAAAACAGTTATTCAAGATTTTTTTCTTCAAATTTTAAATAAGAATTTTGTTTTAGAGTTAGTGTAGTAGCACAACAAAAAATGGAGAAATCTTAAAATAGGTTGCTAGGCCATTAATATAATACTTAGCTAAATGTGAAATTACATTACAGCTAATAATAATATGAGCTATATTTTCTATTATAACTAAGGAATTAATGTGAACAAAATAAGAATTGAAGAGTAAAATTGAAATTATATACAATGTGAGAAATCTAAACGTATATCTATGCTAAGATATGTATTTGGATTTATGGTAGAATAAATATTTAGATGTGAGAAAAAGTAGATATAGCCCATCTCAAATAAAAAAATTAATTTAATAACATACAAGTTTATTTGTTTTGGTTTGAAGTTCTTTAATCTCCTTTTCATGAAGTTTACAAGACTCTTGAAGAATATTAATCATTTCTTCCTGGTTAGCAATCTGAAATCAGAAAAACACAGATATTATTCACTTTCATCAAGTAAAAACACTTTGATTAAATATATTTTTTATAAATACTACAAATAAATAAATAAATATTATTTCATTGGTAAATAGTTTTATATTTCATTAGTCATGGTTGAATAGCTATTTTGTGTGTATCTCACAAATCATATTTAATTACAACCTCAGTGTGTGTTACTTGTCTTCACAAGTGTCCTTCTCTCACAAGTTGAATAAGACATCAACTAGTTCGGGGTATGAAAGTATTCTCTCTGATAATTTCAATTAATATATTCAAAGGATTCTAAAATAAGGATAAAACCTACCATGAATCTTTTGCTGTTTCAAACAGGCAACTAACAATTTCATTACTTTTTGAATTTCTAAACAAATACATATTTTCCAAAAAATGTTATGTACAATCTGGTTACTATGAAAAATAGCAGTCTTAACTTAACCGATTACAGTAAGGCCCTATCTTATCAGTTGGACCATAGTAAATCCTGTCAAGCTTAGCTAGCAAGGTTTCAGGGTAAATATAGAGTTCCAGGACATGATAACACCATTGAAAATGCAAATAGATCAGTGAATAACTAAACAGCACAATTAAGTTTAGTGTATTTACCACTCCTTCCCGAGCTTTCAAGTTTGATGATGCTGTAGCTAGTTGAGAGTGTAGGGATAATATTTCTTCACTTTTGTCTTCCTGTTTTGTTGGCTCCTCCTGATTCAAACAAAAAACCAAACAACAAAATATAGTTTCAATAAATGTTAGATTTCTTGTGCATCCAGAGCCATTTAGAGAAACCAAGCATGGACCACAATAAGATACCAAAACATGGACTGGAGTAAAATAACAGAATAATACAGAGAAAACAAGCATGGACACAATAAGATACCAAAACATAGACAGGAGTAAAATAACAGAATTACACAGAGAAAACAACATAGACCAGAGTAAAATATCAAATATCCTCAAGACAGACAAGAGTAGGATACAAAAGAAGCCCGATATGAAACAAAATAAATACCAGATAAGTCCCGTTTGTAGCAGAGTAAAATACCAGAATGTACCATTGTAAAATACCAGAGAAGCCCAGTATATAACATATTAAAATACAAAAGAATTTCAGTATGTACCAAAATAAAATAGCAGAGAATACCAGTGCGTAGCAAAAAAAAACCCCAGAAAAGCCCAGTAAGTACCAGAGTACCAATATGTACCAAAGTAAAATACCATAGAATTCCAGTATATATAAAAATAAAATAACAGAGAAGCCCGGTATGTATCAGAGTAAAATATTAAATTAATTATATGGAAATAACAATATTTCTATAGCCGAGTGCTAGAGAATTCCTTTGCATACAAATCATTCCATACTCTAATACCAAACAATGCAAATCAGACCAATAAAAAGTAAATTAACCTAGTACCATAGAGTAAATACCAGAGAATACCATTGCAAACCAAATAATTACAAAGCAATAAAAAAACAGACTATCCCAAAGAAAAAAACAAATTCACACTAAGCCAAAGTACTGTACCAGACATATCCAGCTTTTATTTCATAACTAAAGGTAAAAAATTGTCATATTTTGGCTTGGCTTTCTTCAAATATTTTACTTATTTATATTTATATGTTTTAAAAATGTGATTTTACACACTTGGCCTTATTTACAAATACAGTTGAAGTGATGGTTTGAGTTCAATGGCAGATGGCCCAACTCAAACTATTAAGAACTCCAATACCAGGAAATCGCTGGAAAAAATAAAGATATATATTTTTATTTATTTTTTTAGGTGTAAGAAGTTTGAAGAGCATTTAAGATTCCTACCTTTTAAGATTACATATATCAAAAATTAATCTTAAAATATAATAATAAGCACATATTAGTAGAATAAGTAGAATAGAATGAGATCTAGTTATGGAGAGTTGCCAGTCAAAATCGATTTTCTTGAAAAGAGAGCCAATAATTCTTTGTCCAATGGCAGTAGTGTAAAGTGTGAATTGTTTTCTTCTTTTAATTGTAAAAGCCATTTCGTGTTTGTTACTTTTATATGTTTATATACATATTTGATATACCTTCTTACAAATATAATACAATTACCTCATTAAATTCAGAGAGGTTTTCTTTATAGAGATACACCATATTTATTTGATTCTATGGTGCACTTATTTTTTTCCAATTCTAACGTCTCTAAAACAAAGTGCATCTTAGAATGATTGGCATCTTAGAATCACAGTTTTTTGGATCAAAGGACGATATTGTATGGTTAAGTAAAGATAAAGATGGCTCAGAAGAATAAGATTGATATTTATTCAGAAGAAAGTGATGAAATACATACACATTGATAAATAAGATATTATTTTTGTTAGATAATTGAATTCTGTAATGAAAATATTTACTATATATAAAAATAAATAATATTTTGGTGTTTTTTATTTATTTTCTTAAAAACAAAGCATTTTTCTGTTGGGAGTTTTAGAAAAATTAATGTGTGTCTTACAATAGATGACGTCTAAGAATCAAAGAAATACAGTATTATATATTTACATCCAATGTCCATTTCTGTGTTTTTGTCCTTTATTTTATTCACTTTATATATTTGTATATATCTTGTTATCCTATAGAAATTATATTTTTCTACCTTTTATGTATTTTGATTTCCTCTTTTAGGAAATTGATTTATGCATTTTACACACACTCCTGATGAGCTTCGATATAATGAAAACCAGTTCAGACTATTGGGCGGTAATGATAAATTTTCTTGAAGAAACAATCATTACATCTTTGTCTAATGGCAATGGTGTGAAGTGTGTTCTTCTTTTCAATGTAAAATCCATATAGTGTTTGTCCAAAGCCATAATAGATATATAACCTTGTACCGTGGCTACAGGCTGACCCGTCACCAACAACAGTTTTCTACTCACCCTATTCACCAGAAAGGCCGAGGTCTCGTACAACAACAACAATCACGCCACGGAACGACCTTGTTGTACGCTCTGCATAAAACTTTGAATGGGAAGTCAGCCACTTACCCGTCTCTTCTCCAAAATAAGACAATCCGTTCGAAGCGCGCATGCGCGAGAGTGCAATTATAAGTGGATATCAGTGGCTCGGGCGTCCGTGGTCACCCCCACCCCCGTGGCTATGTGAGTCTCAACTGCGCTGTGGAAGAGTGGGACCTTGTGATTGGATATTGGTGACGACTCGATGATGTAATTCTTTCCTAACATGTTTCCCCCGCAGAGCAGAATCAAATATAAGCCTGTGGCCCGCGATGAATGGCACTCTTTGATGCCAGTTAGGTGTAAGGAATACTTGGGCGCTTTGTAGGCCCTTAGGATCGTCTTAAACGTAAGCTGTTGTTATGGATGGAAATTACACTTTGACCATGAACAGTGTATATTTCAGGTTATGGTTCAAATCATGGAGGAGTTTAGGAAATTTATAGTAAAAAAGGGAAATTAAACTTTGACCATGAACATTGTATATTTCAGGTTATGGTTCAAATCATGGAGGAGTTTAGGAGATTTATAGTAAATGAGGGAAATTAAACTTCGACCATGAACATTGTATATTTCAGGTCATGGTTCAAATCATGGTGAGGTTTAGGAAAATTATTATAAAAGAGGGAGATTAAACTTTGACCATGATCTTTCTATATTCAGGTCAGGGTTGGAATCATTGTCATAAGGAGTCAGTCTATCTGGAGTTGTTAAGTGTTTGTTGATTAGTTGGGAGACACCTAGTTGTGCAACTGTTAGATGACTTTAATTCTTGTTGGTTTATTTACTATCTCATGGGAAATGTTAAGTATTAGGTTATTTATATTGTTAACAGTCAGATGACTTTAATTATTGGTGGTTTATTTACTATCTCATGGGGAATGTTAGGTATTAGGTTATTTATTTTGTTAACAGTCAGATGACTTTAATTCTTGTTGGTTTATTTACTACCTCATGGGAAATGTTAAGTATTAGGTTATTTATATTGTTAACAGTCAGATGACTTTAATTCTTGGTGGTTTATTTACTATCTCATGGGAAATGTTAGGTATTAGGTTATTTATATTGTTAACAGTCAGATGACTTTAATTCTTGTTGGTTTATTTACTATCTCATGGGAAATGTTACGTATCAGGTTATTTATATTGTTAACAGTCAGACGACTCTAAGTTTATATGTTATGTCTACAATCATCAAGACCTATTAAAAGTTAGATTGATGGAAATGTTAACTTACAGCTTTGAGAGCATTATATTCACATAGGGAGATATATTACTTATACCCCTTTAAGTTTTTAATAGGGACGATTTCCCTGTCAATGTCAAATAATGATATCCTGTTTTGTATCTTTAATTATGAGGAGTATTACTTTGTTATTCATACCCGAGTATTGATATCTATCAAAGTTGGATATACCAAATTGTACAAATTATTCGATGCTGATAATCATCCAAATAAACGAGCCCTCGGGCTGTATTTGTTACCTTCGCTTGTTCTTGTCTGAACCCAGACTACCTCATGGTTATGTCCCTTAGGCTTAGCCATAATATCTCTGGTAAGACAAGGGTGTTGTTGGGCTTGCTGAAAATAGATAAAATAAGTCCCTTGTGATTACCCTTTTTTTATGTTGTAATTTAACGACTCGCTATCTGTGGTGATTGGTTGGACTTAGACGATACGGCTAAGGTACTGTACCCACAGAGGGCCGGTTGAACCTAAAGGCTTGTTTCGTGAGATCACAGTAAAATCCCGACCAGCCACTACAACTCCATGGTGGCAGACAACGCTCCCGTTTTCTTGCCACATATTTATTTACACTACAGCTCAATTTATAATTAATTTGAAATGAGTTCACTTTTATTTTATTGTGTTGCTTCTTGTGTTAGATACATTTTAGGTATTTAGAGGATAATATAAAATAAAGAAAATATTTTGGTCTTAATAAATAAGTTTTCACTGACTCCTACACAAACCAAATACTAATATGCAATATTTTTGATAATATTTATGTAAGATCCAATAAATGAATAAGCTGATTATAAAATAAACAATGATAAGTAGGCTACTTAATTATGTATAGAGTTAACTAAATTTTGTCTGTAAACCTATACAAATGCAATTTTTAAACAGTCAACTAAGAACTAACTTTTTAAAAATTTTAGTTTTTTTGATGGCTTATCTTTTGGAATTGAAGATTTATTTTTGTGTTTTACCACTATTGCATTAATAATTTTGCAGTATTTGTTTAGAAATATGTTACTAAAAATTAACATACATTATCATCATAATCATAAATTATTCCACAACTTTTACAGGACTCAACATTTACATTTTCTAAAGTATCCATTACTAGTTCAATCAAATTGTGTCTTTGGGATTTGGATGTTAGATATAATGCCCCATATCTCTCACCAATTACTAGATTGAAAACTTTAAACCCAGTAACTAAAATCTTAGAGACAAAGTCGAAAGCATATTTGAGGGACCCTCAGTCAATATAATTGAAGTAACCATTTTATTGTCATGAAAGAACTTCTGAATGTACATTTTCCCTCAACCCTTTTGGTACTAACATTCTAAAAAACAAAATTCATGCAATGACTAGGTTATGAAAAATACTGAGAGTATTCAGGTTTCAGAAATTATGGGTGTGTACAAAAGTCTGTACTTTGACCAGTACTATTTATGATATTTTTATTTTTATTTCTGGCCATTAGAATGGTTACTTATTAATCTGTAAATCTCATTTAAATCCCCAACGTTTCAAATTTGAACCTGGTGAAAGAAGAGTTGTGGTGGAAACTTGTTCATAATATCTATTAGTTTCAACTACAAAGATTTTAACTATTTTTGGCATAAGAACTGGTTTATGATAGCACGCAAAATCAGTTTTATCAGTAAGATATTAGATTGTATACCGGAATTAGAATCAGCAAAATAATTAATGATAGGGTTGAATTCATTGTCAGACTAGGTTACTATCAATTAGTATAGGTTCATTTTCCCTTAGTGGGGCTATTTATGATCATTTTGTCGGTTGATTTGTATGTTCGTCAGTAGTCTGTGTGGAAATAGATAAGTCTGGTTCGATATCAGGAAGTAGTTCTTCATGTAAAGTAACGTTACTAATAATATTGTTAGGTTCTAAATCGTCCTCAATTTCAGAATAATTATTACTCATATAATAACTTAATTCATCATCAGATTCCACATTTAATAAAATTTCATTGATTTCATTTTCAATGACCACATGAATCAAGAACAGCTTGGAAATAAAACTATATGATGTCTATGACGGGTCCGCCATAGTAGTTTATGCATGACCGTTAGTTTCAGGTCAGTTGTAACATGATTTTCTGGGTGATGTTTTATGTGTAAACTTCAATATATTGATAGCATTAATAGTTCATTCTAAAGCCAAAAGAATACAGCACATATTTGCGAGGGAATCATGTTTGTCACCTTAAAGAGGCGTTTACACGACTTTAGCTTGTACAGGTAATTTGATGAAGTTGTGTGTAAGCGATAAAAAACCTGAAACGAATAAAAGTAAGTACTAACGGATATCATGGCATCCACACTTTTAAAAAATGCTATTGCACCTATGTAAAAAAAACCTAACAAGTAATTTTCAGGATTTTAATATTACTTTTACTCAATCCTATTTATTTAATCTTAACTATTTTTTAAATGATCCGGTTTTACTGTCAAAAATGATCCAATAGATCTCTCTTTACGGAGTCTTTTCAGATAACAAAACGTTCATCGAAATGTTCTACAGACACGATGAAAAGTTTGCTTGCTACAAAACCAGCCCGATGAATAGCTGAGAGCCATTTTTGTTTTATGACTTAATCATTAGGAAATTTAAATGCCCATACTCGTGGGGGTTTGGAATTATTGTAGTTGCTTTTGCAATCAGGAACAGACAATGACGTAGGCATTATTTTAAATAAGAAACCAAAAAAGGAGTGTAAACATGGAAATTTCACCAAGTTATCAGCGATGTGGAAAATGGCTGTCAGTGCTCAATGCTCGAGTTGGGCACGTCGAGTGACGTGGCAGTGGGAGGGGAGACTTGAGACTCATATATCTAGTGCAACCTTGGTTTGTCATCGCTTATATATTCATATGCAACATTACTGTACCTTCTTCCAAATATAATAAAATTTCCTCATAAAGCAAAAAGAAATTTTACGTAGAGAGGGAAACTATTAAGTGTTTCCTGGTATTTTTTTACTTGCTATTGTTAATTTGCCATGTAACTCTACGTATCGTTCATCTAATGTAAAATTGTGTGAAATGGGACTATCCTCAAATAGAGCTATATAGAACCTTAAACTAATAACACTTTGGTGTACTTCCTAGATTTCATAGTAATACTAAAGAAAGAGATCCCAAATACTGTTTAAAGATGTAAGGCAATTCAAAATATATAGTTTTATAAAGCATACCATAAACTTATAATATTCCTAATAAAATAAAGTCAAAATTCAGACCATACATTTATTTTGTATTAGAATTTGATAACATTGTTTAAAAATATTACTTTATGCTAGATTTGTATAGAGGTGTTGACAAATAATCAGTAGTTAAGGTAATGTGTAGTTTAATAATAGCTTTTTGTTGATTTTTAAAGTTGATGATTGTCTAACCAGAATAACTACTTGCTCTTTTATGAAAATAAACTATAAAGTGAACAAGTAAATACAGATTAAATACAAAAATTAGCCTTTATGGAAGTGTTGGTAGTAGTAATAAATCAAATAAAAACTTTAATCTGTTGGAATGTTGGTATTCATTTATGCCGAGTTGCAGTTGTTTAGTGTAGCCATATTTGTGATAACGCATGCGCAGCGTGTGTCTTTATCACACAGGAGACAGTCGAGTCATGGCCGTTATAGTTTAGAGACGACCTCGTTACTTGTAATTTTATTGTGCTGACTAACGTTTGCTTTATTGTGTTATCTTGTTTGTTTCAGTTCACTTGACCCACGGCGATCTTTCTCTAACAGGTTATGGGCCCAGGTTCGGAATTGAGTGTCGCGTAAAATAACAAGTTTAACATAAAAGATAAACAGGCGCGTGAGAGTTCCGAGATCGACGCCATGAACACCGCGAATGTATCTAGGATTGAACTTCTAGGCAAAGACAATTATGACACCTGGAAACTGCAAATGCAGGCCGTGTTAATTAAAGCCGATTTATGGGAGTTCGTAAACGGTGGCGCGTTAAAACCTGAATTGGCGAACGATCGTGCAAACGAAGCCAACGTGCGAGAATGGGTGCGCAATGATATGAAGGCGCGGTCGGACATAATTTTGTCTATATCCTCGAGTGAACTTAAGCAAGTGAAAAATTGCGAGACATCGCGTGAAATGTGGCGGAAATTGGAAGAGATATATCAATCCAAAGGCCCGGCAAGAAAGGCAACCCTTTTAAAGAGGTTAACGCTACAGAAAATGGCGGACATGAGTGATGTGCGCGCGCATCTAAACAGTTTTTTCGACTCTGTAGACAAGTTGAACGACATGGAAGTCGCGATCAACCCAGACCTTTTGACGATTCTATTACTCTATAGCTTACCCGCTAGTTTTGAGAACTTTCGGTGCGCAATTGAATCGCGTGACGAATTGCCAACCCCGGACGCGCTTCGCATTAAAATCATAGAAGAAAGTGATGCTCGTAAGAGCGATGCGCGTAACGCGTCGTCGGGTGCCATGTTCGTAAAGAAAAATGGCGGCTGGCGCGATCGGAAGGACAAACCCGAAGTGAACAAAAGTGACTGCGAGAAACAAAGAGGCGCGCACGTAATACGATGTTTTAAGTGCCGAAAGCCTGGGCATAAGGCGAACGAGTGTCGAACCAAGGAAAAGAAGGAAAGTGCGAAATGTGCGGATAACGTATGCTTGAACGTTTCGGCATGCAAGTCAAATGATCAAAGCCGGAAGTGGTGTTTGGACAGCGGCGCGACAACGCACTTGTGCAACGAGACAGAACTTTTCCGCGAAATGTACGACACCGGGCACGGTGCGCTAAACCTTGCAAACAGCGCGACAGCAGACACGGCAGGCGTAGGCAAAGCACAGTTTGTGGCGAACGTATTTGGCGACAAGAGGAACGTAACGCTAGAAAATGCAATGTATGTACCCGACTTGAGAACGAACCTGTTGTCTGTCAGTAAGATAACGGATCGTGGATATGATGTTTGGTTTCAAAAAGACGGTGCCGTTATACAAGACTCGAACGGTAATACTGTACTAAGTGCTGTCAGAGTAGAAGATCTGTACTATGTGCGTGAATTCAAACAGGACGCGTGCTCTGTCACTTCAGTTTCAAAAGAAATTAAAGTTCCATTTGATTTGTTACACAGACGCCTAGGTCACACTAATGCAAAAGACATTGTGGACGCCGTTCGTAAAGGTGTCGTGAAGGGAGTTGTGCTAGCAGATTCAGCAAGTAAGTTGAACTGTGACATTTGTGTACGGGGGAAAATGACAAGAACCCCGTTTCCCAGTAAATCTAACCGTCACACAGACGTCTTGGACGTGATACACTCAGATGTATGCGGACCCATGAGGACAACATCCATGGGAGGAGCGAGGTATTTTGTCGAATTTATCGACGACAGCACCAGATGGTGTGAGATTCGATTCTTAAGGTCAAAGGCTGAAGTACTCAAGGCTACTATTGAGTACATAACCCTTGTTGAAAATCAGAAGGGCAAAACCGTAAAGTGCTTGCAGTCCGACAATGGTGGAGAATACATTAACAAAGAGTTTGATGAGTACTTGAAAAGGCGAGGGATCACTAGGAGGCTGACTGTCCCGTACAACCCAGAGCAAAACGGCACGGCGGAAAGAAAGAATCGCTCTCTTCTTGACGTCGCTAGGTGCCTTCTGATGGAAGCAAAATTGCCCAATTCCTTTTGGGCTGAGGCGGTTAATACAGCAAATTACCTCCGAAATCGCCTACCAACAAAGAGCTTGGATGGTCGAACGCCATACGAGAAATGGACCGGTGGAGTGCCGGACGTGTCTTCCTTCAGGGTATTTGGGAGTGAAGTGCTCTATCTGGACAGAGAACCCAGCAGAGGAAAGTTTGACTCTCGTGGACAGGAAGGGATCTTCCTTGGCTATGCGGATGAATCCAAGGCATACCGTGTGTGGTCACCCAAGAAGTGTCGAGTGGTGATAAGCCGTGACGTCAAATTTATGGAGGATGTCAAGTCTCGTTTGATAGCCAGCCCCCAAATGGACCTGGATATAGACCTGAAGGGCGAAGACTCTACACAAGCTCGGCGATTTGTGGACATTGATTTGCCTCCAACGTGCCACGCTGAAGATAAGCCAACCACACGCTTCGAGGACGACGAAGACGAGGTATTCTTCGGCTTCGACAACACTGTTGAAGCGCATGTACCATCACCTGATGGATTAGGGGAAGATGGGGACATATCTTCCGTCCCCGATGACACTGCACCTAACACAGATGTGTGTCAGGAAATTTATCACAGAACAAGGGGCCCTGGCCGGCCAAGGAAGGTCAGGTCGGGTTCGAGGGGAAGACCGAAGAAGCAGTACCAAGTCATTTCAAATTTGGCCGAAAACGCTGAGGAAGCTGAGCAGGCGTTTCTCTCGGAAATACCTATGAAGGAAGCGATGTTCGGTCCCGAAGCGGACGAATGGCGCCAAGCCATTGGCGCCGAGATGAAATCCATCGTGAGGAACGAGACTTGGATACTTGTTGATCGTCCTAGAGGTCACAAAGTTGTCGGAAGCCGAATTGTTCTAAGGAACAAGTTCCTATCAGATGGAAAACTTGAAAGAAAAAAGGCACGCTTGGTTGCCCAAGGTTTTAGTCAGCAACCCGGCGTTCATTTCACAGAGACATTCGCTCCAGTGGCTCGAATAAGTTCCATTCGCCTCATGGCATCCATTGCAGCCCAATACGGGATGAAGATCAGGCAATTTGATGTAGAAACTGCATACTTGAATGGACATCTACAAGAAGAGGTTTATATGGAACCACCGAAGAACTTAGGAGAAATACTTCAGGATATTATTGATTCGGAGGGCCAGAGTCAGCTTGGGATGAAGGCAAAGGTCATGCTCGAAGAATTGAGTAGAGGAGACAAGGTTTGCCTCCTGAAGAAGTCGCTTTATGGTTTACGACAAGCTGGGAGGAGCTGGTACCTTAAGCTGGACGAAACCTTGAGCAGTCTGGGTGCGACGCCTTCAGTCTCAGACCCTTGTTTGTTTCACATTGGTTCAGGGGAAGACGTTATACTAATTGCGACATACGTCGATGACATCCTAATCGCCTCCCGTGACAGGAAGAGGATTGCTGAACTTGGAAGAAGAATGGCCAAACACTTCGAAGTCAAGGATTTAGGCTATGCAAAATCTTGCCTTGGCATAGAGTTTAACCAGACGGAAGGACAGGTGACAATGCACCAGCATGGCTACGTACGCGATCTGCTTTCGCGATTCGGCATGTCCGAGTGCAAACCTGTTGCCACCCCAGTGGATACAAGCCTGAAGCTGAGGAGAAATGAAGAGCAGTCGGAAGATGATCTAAGACTTCCGTACCGAGAGCTGGTCGGGGCTCTTACATACTTGGCATCGACTACAAGGCCTGATATATCATTTGCCGTAAGCCATTTGGGGCAGTTTAACAACTGCTATGGTACCGATCACTGGAAGGCCGCCAAGCGTGTATTACGCTATCTAAAGGGTTCCATCAATGTGGGGTTAACCTTTGGCTCAAATCCAGGACCAGTCAGAGGATTTGTAGATGCAGACTGGGGAAGTTGTCCCGAAGACAGGAGGTCTTACACCGGGTATATATTCATGCTATATGGTGGACCGGTATCCTGGGAATCAAAGAAACCGCGAACTGTCGCCCTGTCAACGACAGAGGCAGAATACATGGCTCTATCAGAGAGCGTTAAGGAAGCCGTCTATTTGCAGCGACTCCTCGTCGAGGTGGGTTTTGGCGACTTGGGCGAGATGGTTATCTTCTGTGACAACAGAAGTGCATTGAAATTGGCGGAGAATCCGATGTTCCGTGCAAGGAGTAAACACATTGACATGCATCATCACTTTGTGAGGAATATACTAAAACTCAAGGAACTTCGTGTGCTTTATATCTCAACGGATGATAAAATTGCAAACTTCTTAACTAAGGAACTGCCCAAGGTTACACACTTGCAATGCATGGAATCAGCCAGACTGAGTGATTCGCAGTAGTGACTTTCTTTTGACAACCAACTCGAGGGGAAGTGTTGGAATGTTGGTATTGATTTATGACGAGTTGCAGTTGTTTAGTGTAGCCATAATTGTGATAGCGCATGCGCAGCGTGTGTCTTTATCAGACAGTAGACAGTCGAGTCATGGCCGTTATAGTTTAGAGACGAATATGTGTGACCTCGTTACTTGTAACTTTATTGTGCTGACTAACGTTTGTTTTATTGTGTTATCTTGTTTGTTTCGGTTCACTTGACCCGCGGCGATCTTTCTCTAACATAATCCAGGTATATACTTTCACCACCACCACCACCACCATCACCATCATAAATTGGTTTTATTTAGTGTATGGCCAGTCAGTTTAGAGAAATGCCTCCATTTTCCTCTTTCTTAAGACCATGCTTCCTCTTTTACTCTTGATCTATTCTTCTTCTTTTACTTACACACTGACTTATCTAATCCTTCCAATTCTTATTCGATTCCCTTGCAGTATTTTTAGTCCAAACTTTAAAACAATCACTCTGTTTGTGATTATTTACTTTCGCATTATCATTGTATGTCTATACCCCTTAATTATAGTTTCTTCTAATATCTCATGTACACCCTGTAGCCCAAATCATGGCCAAATATCTTTATGTCGAGTCCTATTTCTCCTCGTAATAGCTAGAATACTCGTCTGAAGCTTCTATCACATGCTGCCATCATTCCTTTATTATTTTCCATCCAATGTCCAGGTTATTGTTGCATATGTAACTCTGGGTATAAAGAACAACTTATATTATTTACACTTCGAGGGTACATATCTTTTCCAAAGCAGTTATCTTACACACCTGCAAAACTCTCTCCTTACTGCCCTCTTATAATTAGATCTTTCCTTTTACAATTCCTCAACAAATGAATGCTTCCAAGATAATGTAGATGCAATTTAATGGATTCATATGTACTCCAACCAGTTGTGTAACCTTTCTAGAACTAATCCTCTTCCGTGTCAAAACACTCAATTCATTCTTCACCATGCTAAATTTTATCCCATTATATTTCACTAACTCATTCTTTTATTGTAATTGTTACTGTACTTCCACTTGCACGTCTCCTCATTTTATTAAGTCAGCCACAAATGTGTGTTTATTGATTTCATCTTATCCTCACCAAATATTCTTTCCACTCTATTCATGACCATTTCCATTACAATTATGAAGAAGTGGTGAGAGGGCACTCCTTAAGTTGAAATAGTTAATCTCTCACTTTTATACGCTGTATTGACTGTACTGTACTATATTGTGTAAATCTCTGATCTTCTTAAAGCAGTTGTTTCCAAAGTTTAATACAGTTCATGAGAACAGCTTTAGAAGTCATCTTCCTTCTTCATTTCTCAGTTCCCTTCTCTCCAGCCTTCCCTGCATTGTACTACTTAAAATTCTTTGCTAGTTTCCTAACACTTGTCATAAACCAATTTTAATCCTATCTTACACAAAGAAAGTATATAGTATAAAAGTATTTATTCATATCAATATTTAGCAACCATTTAGGTATAATGATTTCAAATAAATAAAATAAATTAATATATTCTTGACTGGTCAAGAACTCACCTATTTGAAAATATTTTGGTCATCTTTCAAGATTAATATATTTTAAATAAATAAAATGTACATGTAAGCAAGAATTCACAAAAATGTTGTACCATGAAAATAGTTACCATAAAATATTTTGACTTATAAAGCATATACTTTTTCAAATAACTGAATCGTGTCACTTACCTGAGATTCAAAAGTGGTTATCTTTGCTTTTAATGCTTGAATCTCATCTTGGGCCGCATTCAGTTGTTTAATTGCTATTGTTGCATTTCCACATTCTTGGTGAATATTTTGAAGCTGTGTGAGCTCTGTTTGTACAGACTTGAGTGAATAAATCAATTTTTGAATATCTTGATTCTTGAAAGATAACTGAAAATAACATACAAAATATAAATAACATACTTGTAACAAGGGCCATGTAAATCTACAATGAAAGAGTGTATCTCTTTGGTATTTATACACACAACATCTGAGTACAGATGTGTAAAAAGCATTAACTATCAGAAAGATAAAAAACTTCTTTTTTCTCTGAGGAACATAATATTGTAAATTTAAGAATGCACACTGGGATTCAGAAAGAGCAAAACTTAGTTCTAGAGAATTAGTATTTACAATGTATTTTCTATAAGAGGCAGCCTTTATATCTTTGTTCATTTGCAATAGTATTATAAGTGTTCAAACGAGTAAACCACATTTTCATCAGAAAACTATAATAAAAAAAAAGAAATTAACACTATTGTTTAATTAATCTGTTACGAATTGTGTTCATTTTATGTGAAAGTTCTCACTTAATGCCTATTTGGGTAAATGTTTTAAGACTGTATTAGGCACGTATTTTATGTATAATTTGCTTTTGTAGAAACTTTTACTCGAGTACTAGCATCCCGATCACCTTTTTCTATCAAAGCCTTACAAAGCTTTCTTCCAGCCACATTCCTTGACAAGAGTTAAAAATGCAACGTTGCAAAGTATAAATAAATAATCAAAACTGTTTATAAAATACTTTTTTATAAATTTAATAAACAAACATTAAAGATATCTATTTTAGTTATGTTTAAGATATAACTGTTAGTTTATATTCACTTTAATATTATTAGTAAGCGATCTAATAATATAGCAATATAACTCTATAAGGAAAACTTCTTTTTGCATTAAGCTGTAATTATATTATATTTGAAAAAAGACACAAGAAATGTTGATTGAAACATATAAAAATAGTAAAGAAATTTTCTTTATTGAGATATATTGTATACACGCATTCAATTTTCAATTTCTTATGTATGCCCTTATGTCATATATTTTACACGTTCATATGGAAGTGTTATTTCATTCAATATGAATTTCCTCTTTCTTCCTATTATTTTTACTGGTTTCCTCTTATAGGAAATTGCATTGCTCATTTCACACTCCTCCTGTTAAGTTCCGGTAGAATGGAGCCTAGGCCAAGGGAACAGGCGATAACGATCAGTATTTTGAAGAGGCAGCCTTTAATTACCCCTTTGTCCAATGGCAACAATATAAAGTGTGAACTGTGTTCATCTTTTCATTGTAAAAGCCACATTGTATTATTTCTTCCTTTTATATGTTTATATCCACCATTCCTGTACCTTCTTTCAAATAATATATAATTTACTAATGTTAGCCCCACATCTATATCTATAAAAATCACTCAGTCACTCACTTACTCACTGATCACTCTATCTCAACAACAAGGCCTAGGAAGCTGAAATTTTGCATGGTGGTTCTTCTTATACTGTAGAGGAGCACTATAAGAGATTTAAAAAAATTCTACTCCTAAGAGACCTAAAAATTGGCCTAAGCCCTAAACTCATTTATCAGTTTATTTCCAGGGTAACAAGACCTAGAGTGCTGAAATTTCACATGGCGGTATGTCTTATATGTTCAATGTTCACTAAGAAATGGTTCTCAAAAATGTATATTCTATGAGGCCTAAAACTGGCCTAGGGCCAAAACACGTTTATTCCCCCTCATTTCCACATGGTGATTTGTCTTCTATTCTCTTTTTCCACAATAATTTATCTTTCACTGTAGAAGTGCATTATAGAATGGTTTTTGAAAAAGTCACCTTCTAAGCACCCTAAAACTGGCCTCAGGCCTAAAGTTGTTTTATTAGTTTTCCTTATCTTGTAGTGGTCAATAATATCTTTAACAATTAATGTGGGGTCTGTTAAGAATTTTTGTGATTTCCCATAGCAACCAGCAATTGTTATGTAAGTGTATGAATTTTTTTATTTCCAACTCCCTTGTTTCCTTAGATTTCCATCTCATTGTCAATTAATATATTTTATAAATATAAACTTTGCACTAATATTTAACTTCAAGTGTTTATAAAAGAAATGAGGTGTATAAGGAATGTTTTGAAATGAACTGAGGTATGAAATAAATCCATCAATTGTTTTTAATATGTAAGAATTACAGGTCTAAGTCCAGTGTACAAATACTTTTGACTGCATGTTTTGATTCCATTTATTTATTTTACAGCATACATGAAGTTGTTACATAATTTATATTTCATATATAGGGTTTTATTTGATCTAAAGCCCCGTATGGATAAATTTATTTATTTGAAAACAATAAAAATTGTATATACACAAATTAGAATGGAAAAAAAAATATATACACAAGTGTACAAATATTTATGACTCTGACTTTACTGACTTTTATTTCAGTCATTTTTATCAAAACCCTATAGTTATGTTCCAGGTTCATTACAGTCGCTACTCCAATACTGTACACCTGTGTCAACTGGTTTTCTTGCATTATTTTCTCTTCATGTCCAATTTAGCTTTTCCATATATTTTCTATCTCAAAACACCTACTTTTATTTCTTATTCATTTTTATCACAGCTAACAGGCTTTCCTTTCATTTTGAGTATTCCATTTTAAGATAATATTCTTTTCACATACACAGAGATCATTTTAAAGACCTTTTTACCTTGCGTTCCTGTATAGAAGTTTTAAGGGGTTTTAGAGGATGTTTTTTTTAGTTTCAAAAGTTTTTTGAGTTCCTGTCAGTTTTGTTTGTACCTGCCGTTCAATAAAGTATAGTTTTGTTTTAAGATAGAAAGGAGTTATACTCTCGAGATTCTTTTTTTCTCTGCTTCGAACATTTATATCTGTTTTGCCATTAAATTTTCTCGCTTAGAGGGACACTTTCTACTGATTCTTATTTTGCGACAAATTTTGTATTTGTGTCATTTCCCACATATTTAAGAATACACAGATTATTTTTCATAGCTACCTCTATTTTGCTTTTCTATTCCCAATATAAAAAATTAAGCATGAAGCTTATTGATATTGACGGTGTATTGGTCCCTCACCGTATTGTGCCTATTAAACGAGACGGATTGTGTTTTTATCTATTCCATATCTTACTTCATGTTCGGCACTGACTCCCTGGCGTCTCAGGTGCGGACCAGTGTCGTACAGCACATTTATAACAACTAGAAACGGTTTCAAGAGTTCACTATGATGCCCTATGGTAACATGAACAGAAACATGGTTTAATACCAGACTCACATGTTTCGTGCACCACTTACACCACCCAATGTGAAATTAGGGCTGCTGAAGAAATATGCCCTTACGATCTGGTGGTGTATCGTGATGGCAAGGTGATTATACAGCATGAAGAGCCTGTTTTAGGAAGGCCAATATTACGTTTTAAGTGTTCTGGTCACTTATGTCATCGCATTTTAAGCTGCTCATACCTCAATATGTTCCTCCTCCTCAACAACCACCCATTGTCGCTTGCCCTATCCTTATATTCCTAGATGTGACAAGTCCTGCAAGTATAGTTGTTCAGCTTTCTTCCAATGACAAAACTAGTCATGAATTTCCTTTTACTGATTTATTTTACCCTGCTCTTTCTAAAAACCAGTGTCTTTCTGTTGTGCCTGATGATGATCTGAATTCTCCCCCTGACTCGGACAACAGTTCCAAAGATCTTCTTCCAATGAGAAAAAAAAGAGGAAAAAATCATTGTGTTAGATTTATCAATAGAATAAAAATAACCTAGGGAGTCAGTAAAAAAATTTTAATGAAAAAAATCCATAGTCATAGGTGGTTAGTACAGGCTTATGATGAGAAAAATCCAGATATTAATAGGAAGGCTGTTTAGGAGTACAGTGCAAAAAATCCTGATGTGAATAGTTCAACAATAAAAGATACAACGAGACAAATCCTGATGTAAACAGAGCTTCCTATCCAGATACGCAAACAAACATCCCGAAGTCAATCAATAAGCTGTTAGGAGATACAATGAAAATTAACGATTGGTCACATGGAAAATACATTTTATTCAGGATTCAAGTATGACTGCAATACAGACTACAGTTATGACGAGGTTTTTTCTATTGGACAGAAAGTCGGATGCAAGTGGTGTCACGCAAAAAAGTGGAAAGAAGAAAGCCCTGGTCTATGTTGTAGCAATGGCAAGGTACATCTTCCTCCAATTGAACAGCCTCATAATCCTCTCACAGCCTCCTTACTAATGAACATTCCGAGTCTCAGCATTTTTTCACAAATGGTTTGGAAGTATAATGGATGTTTTCAAATTACGTCCTCTGGTGCTAAGGAAGTACATGAGGGAAGTTTTATTCCAACTTTTAAGGTTTATGAGCAGGTTTACCACAGGATAAGAAGTTCGTTACCGTCATCTCAATCAAAACCCCTCATTTTTACAAATATATTTTGTTGGCAATTATGAAAAAGAGGTAGAAATTTGATCCAATATCTTCTCTGTTCTGAAGCCCTGGTTAGTTGGACAGCTTCAATAAGTCCTGCATGATCACAATCCTTACTTATGAGATTTTAAAACAGCAATGAAGAATTCTCCAGAAGGTCAAGAGTTTAAAGTTGTGATTCATGCGGACCGAAAACTTTCAGCTGAAAAAAAGGTTAAATATAACGCGCCTACAACGAGTGAGGTGGCTTTAGTGATGATGGGGCGGGAGTTTGAAAAGCTGGACATCGTTCTTCACAGAGTAGACACTAAGTTGGTGCGGATCAGCAAAATTTTCCTTGATTGTGACACTCTTCAGTACCCTCTTATGTTCTGCCATAGAAAAGTTGGATACTCCATTAGCATTCCTCAACTTGATCAAAACTCCAAAGCTCCTATTAAGAAAAAAGTTTCTGCTTCAAACTTTTACTCTTACCGAATCATGGAAAGAAAGTGCCGAGAAAACTACATTTTANTAATGGATGTTTTCAAATTACGTCCTCTGGTGCTAAGGAAGTACATGAGGGAAGTTTTATTCCAACTTTTAAGGTTTATGAGCAGGTTTACCACAGGATAAGAAGTTCGTTACCGTCATCTCAATCAAAACCCCTCATTTTTACAAATATATTTTGTTGGCAATTATGAAAAAGAGGTAGAAATTTGATCCAATATCTTCTCTGTTCTGAAGCCCTGGTTAGTTGGACAGCTTCAATAAGTCCTGCATGATCACAATCCTTACTTATGAGATTTTAAAACAGCAATGAAGAATTCTCCAGAAGGTCAAGAGTTTAAAGTTGTGATTCATGCGGACCGAAAACTTTCAGCTGAAAAAAAGGTTAAATATAACGCGCCTACAACGAGTGAGGTGGCTTTAGTGATGATGGGGCGGGAGTTTGAAAAGCTGGACATCGTTCTTCACAGAGTAGACACTAAGTTGGTGCGGATCAGCAAAATTTTCCTTGATTGTGACACTCTTCAGTACCCTCTTATGTTCTGCCATAGAAAAGTTGGATACTCCATTAGCATTCCTCAACTTGATCAAAACTCCAAAGCTCCTATTAAGAAAAAAGTTTCTGCTTCAAACTTTTACTCTTACCGAATCATGGAAAGAAAGTGCCGAGAAAACTACATTTTACATTATCATAGTCTTCTTAATCAGTTTTTGGTTGACATGTACTCAAGGATAGAAACAAAAAGACTGAATTTTACGAGTTAAAATCAAAGTAATCTGCAAACGAAGAACTATGTACATCTACCGGATTCCATGTGTAAGGGAGAAGGGCAAGTTTATGATCTTGGCAGGTTGTTTGTATTACCTTCACGTTTTACTTGTAGGCCCCATTACATATACAAGCGGACACAGGACGCTATGAAGTATCTATGTCAATATGGTTGTCCTGATCACTGTCATAAGCACAGAAATTACAAACGCAGAACTTGATCCAGTCCTTCATGAAATCGTAAAGTCAGAGATGATTCATGGGCTGTGGGAAAATCTGAAGAGAAATTCACCCTCCATGTATGATCGGCGGCTCATGTAGTACGAGATACCCATGTCCACTAATTTTAAACCTGGTTACCATGAAAAATAGCAGTCTTAACTTAACTGAATACAGTAAGACCTTATCTTATCAGTTGCACCATAGTAGAACCTGTCAAACTTAGCTAGCAAGGTTTCAGGTTAAATATAGAATTCCAGGACATGATAACACCTTTGAAAATTGTGATATACCAGGGAATAACTAAACAGTGCCATTAAGTTTAGTGTATTTACCACTCCTTCCCGAGCTTCCAAGTTTGATGTGGCAGTAGCTAGCTGAGAGTATACGGATAATATTTCTTCACTTTTGTCCTCCTGTTTTAGTGGCTGGTCCTGATTTAAACAAAAAACCAAACAGTATAATATTGTTTTAATAAATATTAAATTTGCATCCAATAATATTTAGCAACGCGTCTTACTACCCGTTCGGGTCATATGCTTTAAGTACTAATTACTCTAATGGATCAGGAATTGGGAAGGTTGAATTAGAGGAAGTGATCCCGCATTTAAGTGGAGAGAGAGTGGAAAACTATTTAGGATAAACCACCCACAGTTCATCCGACCGAGATTCAAACCTCAATATCCCTGTCTACAGCAGTCGAGCTAAACACGACAAGAGCGTTAGCCAACTACGCCACCGAGGCGGGTTTGTATCCAATAACCATTTCTGTTGTTTGTCCTTTATTTTATTCATTTTTAATCTGCGAATGGAAAACTATGTACACCTGCCGGATGCCATGTGTAAGGGAGAAGGGCAAGTTTCTGATCTTGGCAGGTTGTTTGTTTTACCTTCACGTTTTACTTGTAGGCACCATTACATACACAAGCGGACTCAGGACACTATGAAGTATCCATGTCAATATGAATGTCCTGATCTGTTCATCACATTCACATGTAACTCTAAGTGGACCGATATACAAGTGGCATTAAATGTCGGACAAAAGCCTTAAGACAGACATGACATTATTGCTTGGATTTGTCATATAAAACTAAAAAATATGATCCATTTCCTGACTAAAGACTCTATTTTCGGTCAAAGTAGGTATTACAAGTGCATTGTGGAGTGGCAGAAGTGTGGTTTGTTTCACGCCCACGATTTGTTATGGGTTCAAGACAGAATCATGCCTCCACAAATCGACAGTGACATAAGCACAGATATTCCAAACGCAGAACTTGATCCAGTCCTTCATGAAATTGTAAAGTCTACGATGATTCATGGGCTGTGTGGAAATCTAAAGAAAAATTCACCCACCATGTATGATCAGCGGCTCATGTAGTACGAGATACCCATGTCCACTAACCAATTTACAACATGGTTACCATGAAAAATAGCAGTCTTAACTTGACCGATTACAGTAAGGGCTTATCTTATCAGTTGCACCATAGTAAAACCTGTCAAGATTATCTAGCAAGGTTTCAGGGTAGATATAGAGTTCCAGTAAATGATAACAGCATTGAAAATGCTAATATACCAGTGAATAACTAAAAACAGTGCCATTAAGTTTAGTGTATTTACCACTCCTTCCCGAACTTCCAAGTTTGATGATGTTGTAGCTAGTTGAGAGTGTAGGGATAATATTTCTTCACTTTTGTCATCCTGTTTTCTTGGCTCCTCCTGATTCAAACAAAAAAAAAACACTAAAATTTAGTTTCAATAAATATTAGATTTGCATCCAATAACCATTTCTATTGTTTGTTCTTTATTTTATTCACTTTAAATATATTTATTTATCTTGCTATTCCTTAGAAATTATATTTTTCTACCTTTTGTGTATTTTGATTTCCTCTTTTAGGAAGTTGAGTTATGCATTTTACACACAATCCTGATGAGATTCGATAAAATGAAAACCTGTTCAGACTATTGAGCGGTAATGATACATTTTCTTGAAGAAACAATCATTACCTCTTTTTCAAGTGGCAGTAATGTAAACTGTTAAGTATGTTCTTCTTTTCATTGTAAAATCCATATAGTGTTTGTCCAAATCCATAATATACATAAAATTCTTAAGGCTTGTTTCATGAGATCACAGTACGAGCCCGGCCAGCCGCTACCAACTGCATGGTGGTACACGACTCTCCCATTTTCTTGCCACATATTTATTTACCCTACAGCTCAATTTATAATTAATATGTAATAAGTTCACTTTTATTTTATTGTGTTAGTTCATGTGTTAGATACATTTTAGGTATTAAAAGGGTAATATAATATAAAGTCAATATTTTGGACTTAAAAAATAGGTTTTTTCTGTCTCCTACACAAACCAAATACTAATGTGCTATATTTCTGATAATATTTAAGTAAGATCAAATAAATGAATAAACTGATTATAAAATAAACTATGATAAGTAGTCTACTTAATTATCTCAAGTGTTAAACTAAATTTTGTTGTAAGCCTATTCATATGATATTTTTAAACAGTCAAACTAAGTTTTTTCAATGACTTATTTTTTGGAGCTGACGATTTATATTTGGCTTTTAACACTATCACCTTGATAATTTTGTTGTAGTTGTTTAGCAATATGTAACTAAAAACTAAATCTCTCAATAAAAACGTCATAAATTGTTCCACAAGTTTTACAGGAGTCAACATTTACATTTTCTAAAGTATCCATTACTAGTTCAATCAAATCGTGTCTTTGGGATTTGGATGTTAGAAATAATGCCCTATATCTCTCACCAATTACTAGATCGAAAACTTTAAACCCAGTAACTAAAATCTTAGAGACAAAGTCGGAAGAATATTTGAGGGACCCTCAGTCAATATAATTGAAGTAACCATTTTATTGTCATGAAAGAACTTCTGAATGTACATTTTCCCTCAACCCTTTTGGTACCAACATTCTAAAAAACAGAATTCATGCAATGACTAGGTTATATAAAAATACGGAGGTTATTAAGGTTTCAGAAATTATGGGTGTGTACAAAAGTCTGTCCTTTGACGAGTACTCTTTATGATATTTTTATTTTAATTTTTGGCCATTAGAATGGTTACTTATTAATCTGTAAATCTCATTTAAATCTCCATCGTTTCAAATTTGAACCTGGTGAAAGAAGAGTTGTGGTGGAAACTTGTTCATAATATCTATTAGTTTCAACTACAAAGATTTTAACTGACCCTCAGTCAATATAATTGAAGTAACCATTTTATTGTCATGAAAGAACTTCTGAATGTACATTTTCCCTCAACCCTTTTGGTACCAACATTCTAAAAAACAGAATTCATGCAATGACTAGGTTATATAAAAATACGGAGGTTATTAAGGTTTCAGAAATTATGGGTGTGTACAAAAGTCTGTCCTTTGACGAGTACTCTTTATGATATTTTTATTTTAATTTTTGGCCATTAGAATGGTTACTTATTAATCTGTAAATCTCATTTAAATCTCCATCGTTTCAAATTTGAACCTGGTGAAAGAAGAGTTGTGGTGGAAACTTGTTCATAATATCTATTAGTTTCAACTACAAAGATTTTAACTATTTTTGGCATAAGAACTGGTTTATGATAGCACGCAAAATCAGTTTTATCAGTAAGATATTAGATTGTATACCGGAATTAGAATCAGCAAAATAATTAATGATAGGGTTGAATTCATTGTCAGACTAGGTTACTATCAATTAGTGTAGGTTCATTTTCACTTAGTGGGTCTATTTATAGTAATTTTATTGGTTGATTTGTAAGTTCGTCAATAGTCTGTGTAGAAATAGATAAGACAGGTTCAATATCAGGAGGTAGTTCTTCACGTAAAGTAAAAGTCACTAACAATATTGTTAGGTTCTATATCGTCCTCAATTTCAGAATAATTATTACTCCTATAAAAATTTTATTCATCATCAGATTCCGCATTTAGTAAAATTTCATTGATTTAATTTTCAATGACCACATAGTTCATGAACATCTTGGAAATAAAACTATATGACGTCTATGACGGTCCACCATAGTTCCTTATGCATGTCCGTTAGTTTTAGTTCGGTTGTATCATTATTTTCTAGGTGATGTTGTCTGTAAACTTCAATATATTGATAGCGTTAATATTTCATTCTAAAGCCAAAAGAATACAGCACATATTTGCGAGGGAATCATGTTTGTCACCTTGAAGAGGCGTTTACACGACATTAGGTTGTATAGGTAATTTGATGCAGTTGTGTGTAAGCGATACCAGACCCAAAAGGGTTAAAAGTAAGTACTTACGGCAATCATGGCATTCAAACTTTTTTAAATGCTATTGCACCTATGTAAAGAAAACCTCACAAGTCATTTTCAAATTTTTTAATCTTATCTTTAATCAATGCGATCTATTTAATCTTATCTATTTTTAAAATAGTCCGGTTTTACTGTCAAAATTGATCCACTGGATCTCTTTACGGAGTCTTCTCAGATAACAAAAAGTTCATCGACATGTTCCTCAGACACGACGGAACGTTTGCTTGGTACAAAACCAGCCTGGTAAATAGCTGAGAGCCATTTTTGCTTTATGTCTTCATCATCTGGAAATTGAAATTCCGCTACTCGTGGGGGTTTGGAATTACTGTAGTTGTTTTTACAATCACGAACGCAACATGACCTGGGCATTAGTTGAAATAAAAAACCAAATATGGAGTGTAAACATAGAAATTTCAGCATGTTATCAGCGATGTGGAAAATGGCTGTCAGTGCTCAATGCTCGAGTTGGGCACGTCGAGTGACGTGGCACTGGGAGGGGAGCTTTGAGACTCATATATCTAGTGCAACCTTGGTTTGTCCTCGTTTATATATTCATATCCAAAATTACTGTACCTTCTTCCAAATATAATAAAATTTCCTCATAAAGCAAAGAGAAATTTTACGTAGAGAGGAACAAACTATTAAGTGTTTTCTGATATTTACTTGCTATTGTTAATTTGCCATGTAATTCTACATATCATTCATCTAATGTAAAAATGTGTGAAATGAGCCTATCCTCAAATAGAGCTATATAGAACCTTAAAGTAATAACACTTTGGTGTACTTCCTAGATTTCATAGTAACAATAAAGAAAGAGACCCCAAATACTGTTTAAAGATGTAAGGCAATTCAAAATATATAGTTTTATAAGGCATACCATAAACTTATAATATTCCTAATAAAATAAAGTCAAAATTCAGACAATACATTTATTTTGTACAAGAATTTGATAACATTGTTTAAAAATATTAGTTTATGCTAGATTTGTATAAAGGTGTTGACAAATAATCAGTAGTTAAGGTAATGTGTAGTTTAAAAATAGCTAAAGTTGATGATTGTCTAACCAGAATAACTACTTGCTCCTTTATGAAAATAAACTCTAAAGTGAACAAGTAAATACATTTTAGATATTAAAATTAGCCTTTATGGCAGTGTTGGTAGTAGTAATAAATTATATGAAAACTTAAATTTAGGTGTATATTTTCACCACCACCACCATCACCATCATAAATTGGTTGTATTTAGTGTATGGCCAGTCGGTTTAGAGAAATGCCTCCATTTTCCTCTTTCATAGCACCATGCTTCCTCTTTTACTCTTGATCTATTCTTCTTCTTTTACTTACACAATGACTTATCTAATCCTTCCAATTCTTATTCGATTCCCTTGCAGTATTTTTAGTCCAAACTTTAAAACAATCACTCTATTTGTGATTATTTACTTTCGCATTATCATTGTATGTCTATACCCCTTAATTATAGTTTCTTCTAATATCTCATGTACACCATGTAGCCCCAATCTTGGCCAAATATCTTTATTTCGAGTCCTATTTCTCCTCGTAATAGTTAGAATGCTCTTCTGAAACTTCAATCGCATGCCGGCAGCCTTCCTTTTCTATTTTGCATCCAATGTCTAGATTTTTGTTGCATATGTAACTATGGGTATGAAGAACCACTTATATTATTTACACTTCGAGGGTACATATCTTTTCCATAGCAGGTCTCATACACACTTGCCACTTGCAAAACTCTCCCCTTAATGCCATCTTATAATTAGATCTTTCCTTCTACAATTCCTCAACAAACGGATACTTCCAAGATAATGTACATGCTATTTAATAGTCTCAAATGTACTCCAACCAGTTGTGTAAACTTTCTAGAACTAATCCTCTTCCATATCATAAAACTCACTTCATTCTTCACCATGCTAACTTTTCATCCCATTATATTTCACTTACTCATTCCATTTTCCTTTTTTTCCCCTTTTGTTTTTGGTTTTCTCTTTTAGGAAGTTGCATTGCACGTTTCACACTCCTACCTGATGAGTTCCGATAGAATAAAACCTAAGTCGGGTGATTGGGCAGTGACAATCAATTTTCTTTAAGAGGCAACAATTACCTCTTTGTCCAGTGGGGTAGTGTAAAATGTGAACTGTGTTTTCTTTTCATTGTAAAGGCCAAATTGTGTGTCTCCCTTTTATATGTATCTATCCACCTTTACTATAACTTCTTCCAAATATAATAGAATTACCTCATAAAGCGAAACGAGGTTTTCCTTATTGAGTTATAGCATTATAATTTCGCATCCAATGTCCTTTTCCTGTGTTTGTCTTTTTTGTTATAACTTTTACATATTCCTATCTATGTGTTCTATCATTCTTTACCATTTTCTTTTTTGGTTTTCTCGTTTAGGAAGTTGCGTTGCGCAGTTCACACTCCTCCCTGATGAGTTCCAATAGAATGAAACCTAGGTCAGGGGATTGGACGTTGACGATCAATTTTCTTAAGCGGGTAACCATTAACTCTTTGTCCATTGGCAGCAGTGTAAAGTATGAACTGTGTTCTTCTTTTCATTGTAAAAGCCATATTGTGTTTGTCCCCGTTTTATATGTTTCTATCCACATTTCCTATACCTTCTTCCAAATATAATATCATTCCATTATTGTAACTGTTCCTGTACTTTCTCTTACACGTCTCCTCATTTTATTAAGTAATCCACAAATGTGTGTTTATTGATTTCATCTTATCCTCACCAAATATTCTTTCCACTCTATTCATGACCATTTCCATTACAATTATAAAGAAGTGGTGAGAAGGCACTCCTTACTTTGAAATAGTCAATCACTCACTTTTATACACCGTATTGACTGTACTGTACTATATTATGTGTAGCTCTGCTCTTCTTAAAGCAGTTGTTTCTTAAGTGTAATACAGTTCTTGAGAACAGCTTTAGAAGTCGTCTCCCTTCTTCATTTCTCAATTCCTTTCTCTCCAGCCTTCCCTGAATTGTACTACTTAAAATTCTTTGCTAGTTTCCAAACACTTGTGATAAACCAATTTTAATCCTATTTTACAGAAATAAAGTATATAGTATAAAAGTCTTTATTCATATCAATATTTAGCAACCATTTAGGTATAATGATTTCAAATAAATAAAATAAATTAATATATTCTTGACTGGTCAAGAACTCACCTATTTGAAAATATTTTGGTCATCTTTCAAGATCAATATATTTTAAATAAATAAAATGTTCATGTAAGCAAGAATTCACAAAAATGTTGTACCATAAAATATTTTGACTTATAAAGCATATACTTTTTCAGATAACTGAATCATGTCCCTTACCTGAGATTCAAAAGTAGTTATCTTTGCTTTTAATGCTTGAATCTCATCTTGGGCCGCATTCAGTTGTTTAATTGCTATTGTTGCATTTNAAGAGGCAGCCTTTAATTACCCCTTTGTCCAATGGCAACAATATAAAGTGTGAACTGTGTTCATCTTTTCATTGTAAAAGCCACATTGTATTATTTCTTCCTTTTATATGTTTATATCCACCATTCCTGTACCTTCTTTCAAATAATATATAATTTACTAATGTTAGCCCCAAATCTATATCTATAAAAGTCACTCAGTCACTCACTTACTCACTGATCACTCTATCTCAACAACAAGGCCTAGGAAGCTGAAATTTTGCATGGTGGTTCTTTTTATACTGTAGAGGGGCACTATGAGAGATTAAAAAAAATCTACTACTAAGAGACCTAAAATTGGCCTAAACCCTAAACCCATTTATCAGTTTATTTCCAGGGTAACAAGACATAGAGTGCTAAAATTTTGCATGGCGGTATTTTTCATATGTTCAATGTTCACCAAGAAATGGTTCTCAAAAATGTATATTCTATGAGGCCTAAAACTGTTATAAGGCCAAAACACATTTATTCTCCCTTATTTCCACATGGTGATTCGTCTTCTACTCTCTTTTCCCATGATGATTTATCATTCACTGTAGAGGTGCATTATAAAATGCATTTTGAAAAATTCACCTTCTAAGCGGCCCCAAACTGGCCTCAGAGATAAAGTCATTTATTAGTTTTCCTTGTCGCATATCAGTCAACTATTTCTTAAACAGTTATGTGGTGTCAGTTAAGAATTTTTCTGATTTCCCATAGCGACCACCATTCCTTATGTAAGTGTATGAAAATTTTTATTTCCTACTCCCTTGTTTCCTTGGATTTCTGTCTCAATGTCATTTTTTTTTTTTTCTAAATTTTTAATAAACAAACATTAAAGATATCTATTTTAGTTATGTTTAAGATATAACTGTTAGTTTATATTCACTTTAATATTATTAGTAAGCGATCTAATAATATAACAATATAACTCTATAAGGAAAACTTCTTTTCGCATTAAGCGGTAATTATATTATATTTGAAAAAAGACACAAGAAATGTTGATTGAAACATATAAAAATAGTAAAGAAATTTTCTTTATTGAGATATATTGTATACACGCATTCAATTTTCAATTTCTTATGTATGCCCTTATGTCATATATTTTACACGTTCATATGGAAGTGTTATTTCATTCAATATGAATTTCCTCTTTCTTCCTATTATTTTTACTGGTTTCCTCTTATAGGAAATTGCATTGCTCATTTCACACTCCTCCTGTTAAGTTCCGGTAGAATGGAGCCTAGGCCAAGGGAACAGGCGATAACGATCAGTATTTTGAAGAGGCAGCCTTTAATTACCCCTTTGTCCAATGGCAACAATATAAAGTGTGAACTGTGTTCATCTTTTCATTGTAAAAGCCACATTGTATTATTTCTTCCTTTTATATGTTTATATCCACCATTCCTGTACCTTCTTTCAAATAATATATAATTTACTAATGTTAGCCCCACATCTATATCTATAAAAGTCACTCAGTCACTCACTTACTCACTGATCACTCTAACTCAACAACAAGGCCTAGGAAGCTGAAATTTTGCATGGTGGTTTTTCTTATACTGTAGAGGGGCACTATGAGAGATTAAAAAAAAATCTACTCCTAAGAGACCTAAAATTGACCTAAGCCCTAAACTCATTTATCAGTTTATTTCCAGGGTAACAAGACATAGAGTGCTGAAATTTCACATGGCGGTATTTCTCATATGTTCAATGTTCACCGAGAAATGGTTCTCAAAAATGTATATTCTATGAGGCCTAAAACTGGCCTAGGGCCAAAACACGTTTATTCCCCCTTATTTCCACATGGTGATTCGTCTTTTACTCTCTTTTCCCATGAAGATTTATCTTTCACTATAGAAGTGCATTATAGATGGGTTTTTGAAAAATTCACTTTCAAAGCAGCCTAAAACTGGCCTCAGGCCTAAAGTCGTTTATTAGTTTTCCTTATTCTCTATCGGTCAATTATGTCTTTAACAGTTAATGTGGGGTCTGTTTAGAATGTTTATGATTTCCCATAGCGACCAGCATTCGTTATTTAAGCGTATGAAATTTTTTATTTCCTACTCCCTTGTTTCCTTGGATTTCCGTCTCATTTTCAATGAATTTTCTTTTAATATAAACTTTACACTTATATTTAACTCCAAGTGTTTATAAAAGAAATGAGAAGTATAAGGAATGTTTTTAAATGAACTGAGGTGTGAAATAAATTTAAAATAGTTTTTAATGTGTAAGGATTTCAGGTCAAAGTCCAGTGTACAAATACTTTTGACTGCATGTTTTGATTCAATTTATTTATTTTACAGCATACATAATGTTGTTACATAATTTATATTTATTTGAAAACAATAAGAATTGTATACACATATATTAGAATGTAAATAAAATTAATATACACAAGTATACGAATATTTATGACTCTGACTTTACCTGCTTTTATTTCAGTCATTTTGATCAAAACGCTATAATTACATTCCAGGTTCAACCAAGTCGCTACCCCAATGCTATACACCTTTGTCAACCTGTTTTCTTACTTTATTTTCTCATCGTGTCCAATTTAGCTTTTTCGTATATTTTCTATTCCAAAATACCTACTTTTATTTCTGATTCATTTTTATCACAATGGTATAGTTGTGCTAATAGGCTTTTATTTTATTTTTAGTATTCCATTTTAAGCTAATATTCTTTTCACATACACAAAGTTCATTTTAATGACCCGTTTACCTTGCGTTCCTGTATTGAAGTATTAAGAGGTTTTAGAGTTTTAGTGGGTTTTTTGGTTTTAGAGATTTTTGAGTTCCTGTCAGTTTTGTTTTAACCTACTGTTTAATAAAGTTTAGTTTGGTTTTAAGATAGGAAGGAGTTGTACTCTCAAAAATTTTTTTTTCTCTTCTTCAATTATTTATAGCTGTTTATCAATTCAATATTTTCGCTGATATTAACTCAGAGGGACACTTTATACTGATTCTTATTTTACGACAAATTTTTTATTTGTGTCATCTGCCACATACCTAACAATACACAGATTATTTTTCATAGCTACCTCTATTTTGCTTTTCTTTTCCCAATACACAAAATTAAGCATGAAGCTCATTGATATTAACAGCGTATTGGTCCCTCACCGTATTGGGCCTATTAAACGAGATAGATTGTGTTTTTATCTATTCCATATCTTACTTCATGTTCGGCACTGACTCCCTGGCGTCTCAGGTGCGGATCAGTGTCGTATAACACATTTATAACAACTAGAAACGGTTTCAAGAGTTCACTATGAGGCCCTATGGTAACATGTACAGAACCATGGTTGAGTACCAGACTCACATGTTCCGCCGCACCACATACGCCACCCAATGTGAAATTAGGGCTGCTGATGAAATATACCCTTACCATCTGGTGGTGTATCGTGATGACAAGGTGATTATACAGCATGAAGAGCCTATTTAGTGAAGGCCCATATTACGTTTTAGGTGTTTTTGTTCACATATGTCATCGCATTTTAAGCCGCTCATACCTCAATAAGTTCCTACTCTTCAATAACCACCCATTGTCGCTCGCTCTATCCTTACATCACTAGATGTATCCAGTCCTGCAAGTATTGTTGGCCACCTCTCTGCCATTGGCAAAACCCATAGTGAATTTCCTTTAACTGATTTATCTTACCCTGATCTTCCTAAAAACCGGTGTCTTTCTGTTGTGCCTGATGATGATCTGAATTCTCCCCCCGACTAGGACAACAATTTCAAAGATATTCTTCCAATGAGAAAAATAAAAAGAAGAATGATGCGTCATGCTAGATTCACCAATAAAATAAAAAGAAGAGAAAAAAACCTATGGAGTTAGAAAAAAAATATTATGAAAAAAAAACCTATGTTCATAGGCAGTTAGTACAGGCATATGACGAGAAAAATCCATATATTATTAGGAAGGCTGTTAAAGAGTACACTAAAAAAATACTAACGTTCATAGGGAGACTGTCAAAAAATACACTGAGAAAAATCTTGATGTGAATAGAGCACAGTTAAAAGATACAACGAGGCAAATCCTGATGTAAACAGAGCTTTCTATCCAGATACGCAAACAAACATCCCAAAGTCAATCAAGAATCTGTTAGGATTTACAATGAAAATTAACAATTAGTCACATGGAAAATGAATTTTTTTCAGGATTAAAGTATGACTGCAATACAGACTACAGTAATGACGAAGTTTATTCTATTGGACAGAAAGTCGAATGCAAGTGGTGTCACGCAAAAAAGTGGAAAGAAGAAAGCCCTGGTCTATGTTGTAACAACGGCAAGGTACATATTCCTCCAATTGAACAGCCTCATTATTCTTTCCACAGACTCCTTACTAATAGTCATCCCGAGTCTCAGCATATTTTTTACAAACGTTTGGAAGTATAATGGATGTTTTCAAATGAAGTCCTTTGGAGATAAGGAAGTACACGAGGGAAATTTTATGCCAACGTTTAAGGTTTATGGGCAGGTTTACCACAGGATAAGAAGTTTGTTACCTTCATCACAATCATTATTATTATTTAGCAATGCGTCTTACGACCCATTCGGGTTATACGCTCTTCACAATCAAAACCCCTCATTTTTACAAATATATTTTACTGGCAACTATGAAAAAGAGGCAGAAATTCTGTCCAATATCTTCTCTG
Source organism: Timema shepardi (assembly GCA_902151425.1). Lineage (NCBI taxonomy): Eukaryota > Metazoa > Arthropoda > Insecta > Phasmatodea > Timematidae > Timema > Timema shepardi. The sequence goes on along the minus strand of CABFVX010001896.1, from coordinate 32,293 downwards.
TTCTGAAGCCCTGGTTAGTTTGACAGCTACAATAAGTACTGCATGATCACAATCCTTACATATGAGATTTTAAAACAGCAATGAAGAATTCCACAGAAGGTCAAGAGTTTAAAGTTGTGATTCATGCAGACTGAAAACTTTCAGCTGAACAAAGCAGTTTGCTGATAGTGGGGCAGGAGTTTGAAAAGCTGAATATTGTTCTTCACAACAGAGACACTAAGTTGGTGCAGATCAGCGAAACACACCATGATTATGACACTCTTCAGTTCCCTCTTATTTCTGTCATGGAAAAGATTGATACTCCATTAGCATTCCCTAGCTTGGTCCAAATTCCAAAAGCCCTCTTTAGAAAAATGTTCCTGCTTCAAACTTTTACTCTTACCGAATCATGGAAAGAAAGTGCCGAGAAAACTACATTTTACATTATCGTAGTCTTCTTATACAGTTTTTGGTTGACATGTACGCAAAGATAGAAACAAAAAGACTCAATTTCACGAGTTAAAACCAAAGTAGTCTGCGAGTGGAAAACTATGTACACCTGCCAGATGCCATGTCTAAGGGAGAAAGGCAAGTTTCAGATCTTGGCAGGTTGTTTGTGCTAATTTCATGTTTTACTTTTAGGCCCCATTACATACACGAGGGGACCCAGGACATTATGACATATCCATGTCAATATGGTTGTCCTGATCTGTTCATCACATTCACATGTAACTCTAAGTGGACCGATATACAAGTGGCATTAAATGTCGGACAAAAGCCTCAAGACAGACATGACATTATTGCTTAGCTTTGTCATATAAAACTAAAAAATATGATCCATTTCTTGACTAAAGACTCTATTTTTGGTCAAAGTAGGTATTACATGTGCATTGTAAAATGGCAGAGGTGTGTTGGTTAGCTTCACGCCCACATTTTCCTATGGCTTCAAGGCAAGGCAGAATCATGCCCACCCAAATCAACAAAGTCATAAGTACGGAGATTCCACAAACGGAACTTGATCCAGTCCTTCATGAAATCGTAAAGTCTACGATGATTCATGGGTCGTGTGGAAATCTAAAGAGAAATTCACCCACCATGTATGATCGGCGGCTCATGTAGTACGAGATACCCATGTCCACTAACCAATCTACAATCTAGGTATTATGAAAAATATCAGTCTTAACTTGACTGATTACAGTAAGGGCTTATCTTATCATTTGCACCATAGTAAAACCTGTCAAGCTGATCTAGCAAGGTTTCAGGGTAAATTTAGAGTTCCAGGACATGATAACACCATTGAAAATGCTAATAGACCAGTGAATAACTAAACAGCACCATTACGTTTAGTGTATTTACCACTCCTTCCCGAACTTCCAAGTTTGATGATGCTGTAGCTAGTTGAGAGTGTAGGGATAATATTTCTTCACTTTTGTCATCCTGTTTTCTTGGCTCCTCCCGATTCAAACAAAAAAACCAAACACCAAAATATAGTTTCAATAAATATTAGATTTCCTGTGCATCCAGAGCCATTTAGTGAAACCAAGCATGGACCATTATAAAAAACAGAATATCACAGAAAAACCAAGAATGGATCATAATAAGATACCAAAACATGGACTGGAGTAAAATAACAGAATAACACAGAGAAAACCAGCATGGGCCGGAGTGAAATATCAGATAACCTCAACAGAAACAAGAGTAGAATACAAAAGAATGCTGGTATGTAACAAAGTAAATATCAGATAATTCCCGTTTGTAACAGAGTAAAATAGCAGAATGTACCATTGTAAAATAACAGAGAAGCCCAATATGTATCCTATCAAAATACCAAATATATTTCAGTATGTAGCAAAATAAAATAGCAGTGAATACAAGTGCGTAGTAAAATAAAATACCAGAAAAGCCCAGTAAGTACCAGAGTCGTATACCAGAGAACCGATATGTACCAAAGTAAAATACCATGGAATTCTAGTATATACCAAGATAAAATAACACAGAAGCCCAGTATGTATCAGAGTAGAATATTAATCTAATTATATGGCAATAACAATATTTGTATAGTCAAATGCTAGAGAATTCCTTTGGATTCAAATAATTCTTACTCTAATACCAAACGATACAAATAAGACCAAAAAAAATAACATAGTACCATAGAGTAAATACCAGAGAATACCATTTCAAACCAAATAATTTCAAAGCAATACAAAAACAGACTATCCCAAAGAAAAAAACAAATTCACATTAAGCCAAAGTACTGTACCAGAAATATCCAGCCTTTAATTTCATAACTAAAGGTAAAAACATAAAGGACAAACACAGGAAAAGAACATTTGATGCGAATATATAATGATATAACTTAATCATTGTTTTTCTAATATCTCATGTACACCATGTAGCCCAAGTCATGGCCATATATCTTTATTTCGAGTCCTATTTCTCCTCATAATAGCTAGAATGCTCTTCTGAAACTTCAATCGCATGTCGTCAACCTTCCTTTTCTATTAGCATCCAATATCTAGGTTTTTGTGGCATACATAACTATGGGTATGAAGAACAAATTATATTATTAACACTTCAAAGGTACATATCTTTTCCATACCAGGTCTCATACACACTTGCTAAACTCTCCCCTTACTGCCCTCTTATAATTAGATCTTTCCTTCTACAATTCCTCAACAAATGGATCCTTCCAAGATATTGTACATGCTCTTTAATCACCATTATTATTAGCACCGCGTCTTACTACCCATTCGGGTTATAAGCAAATGCTCTTTAATGGTTTCAAATGTACTCCAATCAATTGTGTAACCTTTTTAGAACTAATCCTCTTCCATATCATAACACTCACTTTATTCTTCACCATGCTAAATTTTATCCCATTATATTTCACTAACTCATTCTTTTATTGTAATTGTTACTGTACTTCCACTTGCACGTCTCCTCATTTTATTAAGTCAGCCACAAATGTGTGTTTATTGATTTCATCTTATCCTCACCAAATATTCTTTCCACTCTATTCATGACCATTTCCATTACAATTATGAAGAAGTGGTGAGAAGGCACTCCTTACTTTGAAATAGTCAATCACTCACTTTTATACACCGTATTGACTGTACTGTACTACATTATGTGTATCTCTGCTCCTCTTAAAGCAGTTGTTTCTTAAGTGTAATACAGTTCTTGAGAACAGCTTTAGAAGTCATCTTCCTTCTTCATTTCTCAGTTCCCTTCTCTCAAGCCTTCCCAGCATTGTACTACTTAAAATTCTTTGCTAGTTTCCTAACACTTGTGATAAACCAATTTTAATCCTATTTTACAGAAAGAAAGTATATAGTATAAAAGTATTTATTTATATAAATAATTAACAACCATTTAGGTATAATGATTTCAAATAAATAAAATAAATTAATATATTCTTAACTGGTCAAGAACTCACCTATTTGAAAATATTTTGGTCATCTTTCAAGATTCATAGATTTTAAAGAAATAAAATGTACATGTAAGCAAGAATTCACAAAAATGTTGTACCATGAAAATAGTTACCATAAAATATTTCTACTTATAAAGCATATACTTTTTCCAATAACTGAATCGTGTCACTTACCTGAGCTTCAAAAGTGGTTATCTTTGCTTTTAATGCTTGAATCTCATCTTGGGCCGCATTCAGTTCTTTAATTGCTATTGTTGCATTTCCACATTCTTGGTGAATATTTTGAAGCTGTGTGAGCTCTGTTTGTACAGACTTGAGTGAATAAATGTTCACATATGTCATCGCATTTTAAGCCGCTCATACCTCAATAAGTTCCTACTCTTCAATAACCACCCATTGTCGCTCGCTCTATCATTACATTACTAGATGTAATCAGTCCTTTAAGTATTGTTGTCCAATGCTCTGCCAATGAAAAAAACCAATAATGAATTTTTTTTCACTGATTTATCTTACCCTGCTCTTCCTAAAAACCAGTGTTTCTGTTGTGCCTAATGATGATCTGAATTCTCCCATTGACTCAGATAACACTTCCAAAGTTCTTCTTCCAATGAGAAAAAAAAAAGAGGAAAAATGCATCTTACTAGATTCACCAATAATATAAAAAGAAAAAAAATCCTAATGTTTCAATGAAAAAATATAATGAAAAAAAAAACATTGTCATAGGCGGTTAGTACAGGTTTCCGACGAAAAAATCCAGATATTAATAGGAAGGCTGTTAAGGAGTACACTGCAAAAAATCGTGACATTCATAAGAAGGCTGTCAGGAAATACACTGAGAAAAATCTTGATGTGAATAGAGCACAGTTAAAAGATACAACGAGGCAAATCCTGATGTAAACATAGCTTTCTATCCAGATACGCAAACAAACATCCCAAAGTGAATCAAGAATCTGTTAGGATTTACAATGAAAATTAATGATTAGTCACATGGAAAATGCATTTTTTTCAGGATTCAAGTGTGACTGCAATACAGACTACAGTAATGACGAGATTATTTCTATTGGACAGAAAGTCGGATGCAAGTGGTGTCACGCAAAAAAGTGGAAAGAAGAAAGCCCTGGTCTATGTTGTAGCAACGGCAAGGTACATCTTCCTCCAATTGAACAGCCTCATAATCCTCTCACAGCCTCCTTACTAATGAACATCCCGAGTCTCAGCATTTTTTCACGAAGGTTTGGAAGTATAATGGATGTTTTCAAATTACATCCTTTGGAGCTAAGGAAGTACATGAAGGAAATTTTATTCCAACTTTTAAGGTTTATGAGTAGGTTTACCACAGGATAAGAAGTTTGATACCCTCATCACAATCAAAACCCCTCATTTTTGCAAATATATTTTGTTGGCAATTATTAAAAAGAGGTAGAAATTTGATCCAATATCTTCTCTGTTCTGAAGCCCTAGTTAGTTGGACAGCTTCAATAAGTTCTGCATGATCACAATCCTTACTTATGAGATTTTAAAACAGCAATGGAGAATTCCCCAGAAGGTCAAGAGTTTAAAGTTGTGATTCATGCGGACCGAAAACTTTCAGCTGAAAAAAAGGTTAAATATAACGCGCCTACAACGAGTGAGGTGGCTTTAGTGATGATGGGGCGGGAGTTTGAAAAGCTGGACATCGTTCTTCACAGAGTAGACACTAAGTTGGTGCGGATCAGCAAAATTTTCCTTGATTGTGACACTCTTCAGTACCCTCTTATGTTCTGCCATAGAAAAGTTGGATACTCCATTAGCATTCCTCAACTTGATCAAAACTCCAAAGCTCCTATTAAGAAAAAAGTTTCTGCTTCAAACTTTTACTCTTACCGAATCATGGAAAGAAAGTGCCGAGAAAACTACATTTTATATTATCGTAGTCTTCTTAATCAGTTTTTTGTTGACATGTACTCAAGGATAGAAACAAAAAGACTGAATTTTACGAGTTAAAACCAAAGTAATCTGCAAACGAAAAACTATGTACACCTACCGGATGTCAGGTGTAAGGGAGAAGGGCAAGTTTCTGATCTTGGCAGGTTGTTTGTTTTACCTTCACGTTTTACTTGTAGGCACCATTACATACACAAGCGGACACAGGACGCTATGAAGTATCTATGTCAATATAGTTGTCCTGATCTGTTCATCACATTCACATGTAACTCTAAGTAGACCGAGATGCAAGAGGTATTAAATGTCTGACAAAAGCCTCAAGACATACATGACATTATTGCTTGGGTTTGTCATATAAAACTAAAAAATATGATTCATTTCCTGACTAAAGACTCTATTTTCGGTCAAAGTAGGTATTATATGTGCATTGTGGAGTGGCAGAAGTGTGGTTAGGTTCACGCCCACATTTTGCTATGGCTTCAAGGAAAGGCAGAATCATGCCTGCACAAATCAACAGTGTCATAAGCACAGAGATTTTAGACGCAGAACTTGATCCAGTCCTTCATGAGATCGTAAAGTCTACGATGATTCATGAGCCGTGTGGAAATCTGAAGATAAATTCAACCCCCATCTATGATCGGCGGTTCATGTAGTACAAGATACCCATGTCCACTAACCAATGGTACTTAGACTGCAGATGAAGTTGATCCCCTGTACTTCTGACAATTTCCTTCTGATGGCGGTTTTACAGTCAATATAAACAGAGTAGGTGGTGCCGTACCACCTATTTCTGTCCCGAACCTTCATGGCCCACATTAACGTGGACCTATGCAATTCTGTTAAGTCCATAAAGTATATCAGCAAATATGTGAACAAGGGCAGTGATCAGGCGGCATTTGGCTTAGAGAATGAATGGGATGAGTTTACTAAGTATGAGGCAGGAGGCTATATTAGTAGTTCTGAAGCTGCTTGGCGAATCTTATGCTTCCCCATTTATGAAAGATATCCACCCATCATGCATCTCTCTGTTCATCTTGAGAATGGTAAAAAAGTTTATTTTACAACTGATAATGCCACAGGTAAAGTACAGAACCCTCCAAAAACCACTCTCTTAGCATTTTTTAAACTTTGCAAAGTAGATGCTTTTGCAAGAGGGCTTCTCTACAGTGAAGTTCCAGTGTACTATGTTTGGAAAACAATCAGTTTAGTGAAAGGAAGCAGGGAAAGGATGTCCCTGGACAAGCAGGAGTCAAACAGGATCAAGTGCTTAGTTGAATGTACACTGCACACCCAAACACTGCTGAATGCTATTACTTGCAACTCCTACTTCATGAAGTTCGATGACCCACTTTCTTTAATGACCTTAATATATCTCTATAAGGAAAATCTCTTTTCGCTTTATGGGGTAATTGTATTATATTTGGAAGAAGGTATAGGAAAGGTGGATGGAAATATATAAAAGGAACGTACATCCACATTTCCTATACCTTCTTGCAAATATAATATAATTTAATGACCTTAAGAAAGAGTCAGTTGTGGTTCAGCCTACTTATCAGTCTGCCTGCCGAGCATTGGGGTTGTTGAAATATGATACTCACTAGGACCGCACTCTGGATGAAGTCACCATTTCTGGCTCACAGTACAAGCTCTGGGAACTATTTTCTGTTATGTTGGTGTTTAGTCAAGCTACTGCAATTTCTCGTAAAAGTATGCTTTACAATGACAATAAACAAAATTCAGGGGCAGTCTTTGAAAGTTGCTGGTGTGTATTTAGGAATGACTGTTTCTCCCATAGCCAGTTTTACGTATCTTGTTCACATGTAAGCTCTCCTGACAGTCTCATGATTCTGCAGCCAGAAGGGTGAACAAAAAATGAAGTTTACAAGGGAGATTTATAAAAAGTCTTTAAACAAATTTACAATGTTGTTTAAAATATATGTTGCTCCATATTTTCCTTTCCCTTATAAATATCAAACAAGTTAATTATTTCTTAGTACAAAAAATCAATTTTCTGTGATGATCTTAACGAGTACTTTGCAGCAAAGCACAAGTATTTAACTAGTCTAAATATAAACAAATTGACAACTTTGTCGAGACTAGCTTCTTATCGAGGTTAATAGCAGTAACCCTGAGGTTGGGATAGAGAAGTGAGAATCTGAAAGGAGTAATGAAAACTATAAAAAATAATATCTGTTACAAAGTGATGAGTTTAAATAGGGAAAGGAATGTGAATAAATAATAGTTTCTCCGTTCAAGAAGTGCTTATGTAAGTGTTATCACTTTGGGGGATATTTAATCAACAATAGTATATAAACCTTTGTTATTTATTTTTCTTAGCTGTTCAATAGAAGTTTTGGGGAGACTTAGTCTCATAGATTTCCCTGACGCTATGCCCGTAATATATATTACCTAATAATTAAGTGAAGCTCAATAGTTAAGATATATATATATACTTTTTAAATAGTTCAATTGACTTAATATTTGCCATACGTCAGATAATGGAAAGATGGTATGAATATGGAAAAGATTTGTTAATGGTATTTATGGATGTGAAGAAGGCATAGGATAACGTGGATGGAAGAAACGTTTGTAAAGCGTGAGGAGGCCAAAGTGAAAAGAGTAGCTGTAATGAGAGGGAAAAGAATGTATGAGGATAACAGGAGTTGTGTTAAGACAGAGAGTGGAAGGACAAAGTGGTTCCAAATTTAAAAAAAGGGATTGAAGCAGGAGAGTGCCCTTTCATCATTAATATTTCTAATGGTAATGTAAATGGTCATGAACAAAGTAGCAGGAAAACTCAGGGAGGAAAGAATGAAAGCCATGCTGTTTGCTGATAACTTGATGGTATGGGAGGAGAAGGGAGAGGATGTACAGAAACAACTACAAGAATGGGATGAGGAAGTGAAAGAGTGTGGAATGAAATTTAGAATGGCAAAGTGTGACGTGATCATAATTACAAGGAAGAGGGTAAGGCCTCATAATGCTATAAGGTTGGATGGAGTAGAGCTGAGAAAAGTACAGAACATAAAATATCTTGGAAGTGTGATAGAGAAGAAAGGATTTAGGGAGATGATGACAGCAGGAAGAATTGTTCTATAGGTGTGTAACAGACCTTCTATGGAGAAGGTACAGTAGCCCCATAGCTTCTTTGGTGTTGACTGACAGCTTACAACTGATAGCTAAAAGTTTTGAAAAGTTATCAGACTAAATTATGTGTAACTACACCAAACCATATGATCTACAAAAGCATGTGTTTAGTAGCTGTCACCCCTGACGGTCAACATTTAGATATATACCTAAATGATGACTGTCAGAAGTCAGCTGTGAGCTGTCAGTCAGCACCCAAGAAGCCATGGGGCTACTGTAAGTCCCCTTGAAGTGTCAGTAAGTAATGTAAAGGGCATACTGTGTACCCATTGACACATATGCAGCAGAAACATGGTCATTGAATGTAAGAGAGACGAGAAAAGTAGAGGCCATGGGAATGAAGTTTGTGAGGAGCATTTTAGTTGTCATGAGGAGTAATAAGATTAGGAACGAAGTTTTCCAATAAAGAGTAGGAGACAGTGAGTACATGAGAAGCAAAACTGAGATGGTAATGCGCATGTAATGATGATGGAAAATTAGAGGATGCCGAAGAAAGTGTTGGAAATGAAGTATGTATAAAAAAGGGAGCAGATAACAGAAAGTGTTCAAGAGAGAGAAGAAGGATATAAGAAATTAAAGAAGGAAGAGTGGTGGAAGAATAGATGAAGATGGAGGTATTTTACTAAACTGACTCAGCCACAGTCTGGGAATGGTTGATGATGATGATGATTTTGAAGTGGTTCACCAAATTTAATGTTAATCAATGGTTTTAAGAGTGAAAGTTTGTCTGTTATGCCAAAAATTATAAACTCCTAAAAAGGTGAAAATAATAAAAACATAATTTTACAATAATAATATATTTTTAGATTTGCTTTATGACACAATATTATATACTCAGTCATCTTTCTTGGCACATTTTGATAGTACCTTCATAGTGAAGCTCTGCTAGCCACCTCTTCTTCTTGAACTTTACATCAAGAAGTGTGTTTGTGATGAGTCTTGATAATGGTTTAGATTTATTTTACAAGTCACTAAGACAAACCTTAATAGCTTAAGTATTGTTCCGTAGGATTTAGGGGTCACAACTAAAATATCAATCATGACTATGGGTGTGCGAAGGCCACTTTTTAAATGTGAAACGAAGGTTGAAACTTGTGAAGAAAAGTCAAAGGCCTATATTAATAATTAATGCACACAGGCTTACTGATAGGCTTAGTAAATTATCAATAAAGTTTTAATATATAGTTGATTAAACTATTTTGCAAATTTTACATATGTATGTCTTTTTATCTGCATTTCTATTAAAATAATTATAAATTAAATTCTGTTTTCATTTCCCACTTTTCATATCAGCCATTTTGAATAATAAACAAAATGTGAATAAGCTAGGAAATCTTTTGTGGCAAAATGCACTTGTAAATTGTTCATAATTAATTCCAAAGAGATAAAAAATTAAGGACAAAACATTAGATGCGAGCTAGGATGATATCACAATTTTTTACCAAATTATTTTGACGATAGTGAATATAATATATTAACATTTACTTACCCGCTTTTGATCTATGCTTATGTTAGGGTAGTTTCATTAATAGTCAATGTTAAACTGTTGTTTACTAACAGTTATAAAATTATAAAATATTGAAATATGTAATATTTAGTAAGTAAATTTAAATTGTTTGATTATTTATCAAAGTTTTATCCTTCCTTCAAAATTTTTTGAATATGAGAAGGTTATTGTATATGTCAAAGTCTAAGGTGAAGGAGATTTGACCTTTGAATCTGACTTAAACTTTTTGAAACTTTGCACACCATTAATTATGACTAGTGGTAAAAAATCAAAGGCAAATCATGGAGTGTTGTCAATCAGAGTAAGAAGAGCTTGTTTAAATTTTACCTAATATATCCTTCCCTTTTATGTTCACATTTGACCAATCATACACAGACTCTGGTTTAGAGTCTGTTCATGATAGGTTTTTACCTGGATGAGTTCAAAAATCATATGTTTAGGTTTTGGGTTGTAAACACGAGAAAAAGATCACTGTTTTGTTATAAAAGTTTTAGTTACATGTTATATTTAACATTTAAAATAATGTAAGCTTAAGTTTTCTTACACTGTTTCATAACTTTTAATAATTTCTTTTTACCCAATGCGAAACAATATTTTAAACATAATTAAAAGTACTTATTCTCCGTTTTGGAATGTTATCTATGATGTGTAATATAGTGCATACATTAATACCTTTTAAAACAGGCATCATATTTACTCGGAAAAGAGAAAATACTTATCATTTTATGTATATAATTAATTATTTATTATTATTTTATCATACTTCGAAATATTTAACTGAATAAAATATTTTTATCCACTGCGTAGGTGCATCATTGTAAAGAACTAGTTTCCATCACATTCAATCACATGGTTTAAATTCGTCGGTCGCCATTTTGAAACTATGTTAGTCAGACCTTTTGTGAAAGTGATGTGAATAATAATTTTTTTAAGTGGAATGAAACGACATATAAGCTTTGTGCCCGATCTCAAATAAATATATTAATAATTATATTGGCCTAAACTAATGTGGTTAACTATCAAATCCATACAGTACCATACGTTTTCACTATAGTTATCCAAAATGACAGATGTCAGCTGTTGGCATAGGGATATATTAGGGATTATTTCTAGTAACTTTTTGAGCCGTCATCTAAGTACACTAAGGTCTTGAATGTATTATACATACTTCATATGATAATATATCTCCAGTAACACCTGACCAGTGAGTGTTCTACTAAGTGATAACAATCATTTACAGCTACATTTTAAAACAAACTCTGCTAACCCTGGCAACATTCCACCTCACACCAGTGTCAGAAAGTAATAATTATGAACTATCAAATTGTCTTATTTATCTTTCCTTGATGTGGCCATACAGACCCAAAGTCTCCATTATTCTGACAAAATTATAATATTTACTAACTGATATATAAGTAATGTTAAATCCTTTAAATTGATTTGAAGATTAGTTTATTTCAGCAAGAGTTTATTTTTAAAGAGTAAACAGGATTTTAGTTGGCAAGTCTGCCAAAGTACTCACAAACACTAGTAGTTATTAATGTTTTGTGGATTTCTTTTCGATAAGGAGAAGGTAGGGGAAATATCTAATTATGAGGAAAAGAAAATAGCCAACCTTATCTCTTTATCTCACCCTTTCAGTCCTAACTCAGTCCATCCTTGTAACTCCCAGCCTACTCCTCAGAGATTTCATCTCGCATGCCTGTATCCTGCTCTTATCCCTTTCCTTCATCCCCCAGGTTTCAGGTGCATACTGCAATAATGGAACATATTACACCTTATACATCACTCCTTTGCACTTCTGGGGCACATATCTAATCCAGACAAGACTCCTGACAAGTTTTTAAAAGGCCTCCGCTTGCCTCCCTCTCTCCTATATTTATCTCGTTTCCTCCTCTTTCACTCTCACCACTATTCCATCTTCCACCTCTTTATTTTTCAACACTTCCCACACCTTAATTCTGCACACTTTGTCATAAGCTTTTTCCATGTCCAGTAAAGTCATCAGCAGATCCTTCTCCTAAATTGTAGCACTGTGTTCCTGTAACTGCCTCATTGAGAATATTACGTCTAATGTGGTTCCTTCTACTCTTTACCATTTTATAGAGCATTTTCTTACTGCCCTCGCTATCCACTTCCATCATCTCATAACCACTTATTCATCCAGCTTCTCTTTTTCTCTCTCACTATCTTGTTTTCTTCCCTCTTTCTTGCTTTGTACACCTCCTTTGCCTTCACTGTCCTCAGATAGAACCACTCCCTGAGAGACCTATTCTTCTTAACCAATGCCTCTCTCGATCCCTCATTCCACCAAGGGGTTTCCTTCCATTTCCTATTGTTGCTTGTCTTCTCAGAGTCTCCCTCTGCTGCCTCCACCATTAACCTTAGGAATCGTCTCCATTACTCTTCCCATGCCCCCAGCACATCCCTTATTACATTGTTCTGTACTCTCTTCTGGAACTTCTTTCTATAGTCTTCCTATTTCAATTTTTATAACCTCATTCTTATTTCCTGGTTATCAACCACCCTCTATTTTTCTTTAATATGAGATTTGTTATCAACAACAGATGATCACTGTTTAGGGCCTCCGACGAAATTACCTTTACATTCATGATATTTTTAATTATCAATATGTCCACAAGTATATCGTCCACTACTGGTTTCCTTGACCAATCAGCACAGTAACGGGTCACCTTGTGGCTTTCTCTTTTCTTAAACCACCAGTTCTCACTAACAGCCCATTTCTTTTACATATGTTTAGCAATCTTTCACCTTCCTCACTCCTGCTTCCCCAGCTATGTGGTCCAAGTACTTTCTCGTAAACTCATCTCTCTGTTCCATACATATTAAGAGTAATTTCTTTTCACTTTTTGAGGTATATATTTTCTTATGTATGTAAGAAGGTATAGGAAAGAGGTAGAGAACCACATAAAAGGGAACAAACAATATATGTCTTTTACAATAAAAAGAAGAACACAATCCACATTTCACATTTCTGCCACTGGACAAAGAGGTAATGGCTAGATTAGTTTGAGGGATTGAACAGAAACGATCACTTTTATTCAAAAGTAAGCCATTACTCCTTTGTCAAGTGGCAGCAATGTAAATTGTGAAGTGTTTTTTCTTTTCATTGTAGAATACATATTGTGTTTGATTCATTTTGTTTCTATCACTCTTTCTTGTTTTTTTCTTTTATGGATAAAATGTAAATGGTTTTAAAAATTGAGTAATATTCACTCCAAAGAAAAAGGTTTGGTATGCATGCATGTAATACATAACAACATAGAATGATCATAATTAACTTTTTGAATATCACATAATTTAAACAAACCTGTACTTTTTCATCATCATTTGAAAGTGTTATGTTAGAGGAAGGAACTGGTAACAATGCCTCTGTTTTCACCATCTGAAAACAAACCATAACTCCACAATTATCTCACATCTCAGAAAAACACTATTTAAGAAAAAGAAAGAGAATAAAAAATATATATTATGTATTAATTACATTAACTGTTATCATTCTCTTAAGCATATTTCACAATAGTTAATAATAAATAATCAATACTCAGGACTAATAGGTGTAAATAATCATGAATTGATACACCTCTAATAAAATCTGTAAAAATGCAGACTTGCACTATTGTATTTATATTAAACGAAGATGTAAATTGTTAACTTTCGATGTAGGCCTAACCCAAATCTTAGTCTGCAATTTTAAGACAACCTCTAGATTTTGAAGTTACTAATTTGGGGAAAAACCTCGTCTTGGATTTAGATAAATACAGTATTTCCTCCTCTTCTCTTATTTCTTCTATCTCCTCTGTTTAACTCACAACTCTTTCTTCTTGTGGGTTACGTATTCTCAAATTATATCACCCATAGTTCCTTTTCTTCCTCTCCTAACTCCAACATTCTTCCCTCTTCATTTAACATTCTAACGTCTTGTTTTTTTCTATCACCACCTCTTTTTTTACTTGGCTATATAACAGCGTCTTACTTCCTTCCACATCTTGTTCCAGCATTTATGTATATTTTGCATCCAATCTTTACTGGCTTCCCATACTACTCGCTCCACTCTTTTCTTCTTCTCTCTATATTCTTGTGCTGTTTCCTCATTCTTATTCTTAAAACTCCTTTTGAATGCTTTATTCTCCTCCTCCCCTGATTACGCCCCCCTGTCATTCCACCAGGGTGTTCTCTTCCACTTCCTCTTACTACTTGTCCTCTCGCATACCTCCTCTGCAGCTCCCACCAAAATGTTCTTGAACTTTTCCCATTCAAATTCTACATGTTGTGTCCCATCTTTGGGCCTTGCCTTTCTTTGGTACAGCTATCTTTCCTCTTAATTGTTTAGCCTCCACACCCTTTATGTCTACCACCAACAACCTGTGATCATTATTTAAGAACATATTTGGTATTACCTCGATGTTTATGGTCTGGCTTTTCATTTCTTCACCCATGAGAAAGTAGTCGATCACTGACTTGTGCTCCCTATCCCAACTGTATGCAGTGATCTAAGGTTTTCTTTACTCTTATACCAGCTGTTTGCCACTTTCATTTTATTTCTTGCCAAGTCTCTGATGGAGGCAAAACCACCTGAGATATCAAATATTTCAAAGTGAATTATCCAGAAAAAAACTGTACTGGGAGCTCATAGGTAGTTTGGTGCATGCATGTTATGTTATAGTTTTGCCATATTTTAATTGCATTATTTCTTGTTCACAAAAATTACCAAAAGTAAAAATACCTATTTTATGTTGTAAAATTTTATTTTTACATATCTAAAGCAAAAGTAGAGGTAATAAAGTCAGAAAACATCACCAACCAGCAATAGATTATCAAGACTACTTTTCCCTTTTTCTTATTTTTGACTTTCTTGTTCGTTAGTTTCATCAACATCAACTGTTTCCAGATCGTGACCATGTCAGTTTATTAAAATGCTTCCATCTTTCACTTTCCCTCCACCATTCGTCTTCCTTAATTTTGTTCAAATCATCTCTTCTCATTCATGCACTTGCTGTTCATTAATTCGTTTATTCACATTTTCCTGAATTTCAATATTTTAATGGACTATGAAATAAACATTTTAGTTTTGAAAAATGCAAAGCTTGAACACCATAATAATAATATTTGACATTTAAAACACATATTTATTTATTTATTTAATATAATTTTTATGGGATATTATGTACACTAGTTTACTAATAATCATTATATAAAACACAAATATTATTTTGACTAGATTTTAAAACTGTAGAAAATATTAATCTTAAGTAATTAGTTAGGGTTGGTAAGAAATTGCCAACATTATTAAGAAATAAATAATTTCAGAGAATTATTTCCTGAAAACACTTACTTACTCTATGGCATTGGAAACTCAAACGTTCATTGCCACACTTATAAAAGTATGCCACCTAACCCTATATTGAACTAGTTTTATCCAGACCACCTTATTACTTCCTATCTCTTTCAGGTCAGTTGAAATGTTATCCTATTTATAATACTAGTAAATTCTAATTTATTTTTACATCTTAATGACATTAACTTTAAGCACAAATATGTATTTTAAATGCTATAAAAATATAACAGCATTTGAAAAAACAACTTACAACCTCATTGTGTCTTAATAGGTCATCATAATCTTCATGAACCTTCTTCAGTGAACTCTGAAGATCACTTATGGCTTTGTTTTGTAAGTTTACCTGGAAATTTACACAAGAAAAAGATAAAATCATGAACTAAATTAAAGGTACAGAAAATATGGATAGAAATATATTAAAGGGAACAAACACAATGTTCTTTTATAATTTAAAACTTAAATATATTGCTCAAAAATATATAGAAAGGGTTGATTGATAATATTTGTTAAGTTTATTGATGTTATAAAATAAAATTGTAGATCAAAATGTATAAATAGGTTAGCTTGTGGTAATAACATATTGTCAAATAATGAACATTACACATTTAATAAATGATTCATCATCAATTTAGCAGTATATAAAGTGATGATAAGTCTAAAATACATGAAACACATTCAAATATTTTAAACCTTACAGATAACAAAATAAGTTAGTCAAAACAATGTGCTAGTTCATGTAAGTTCATAGATTATAAAAATTTGGGTTAAAAGGTGCAAATAGGTTATGATTAAATGATTGAGTATTAATATACAACAACTTTAAGATATGCATTATTTAATGAAACAATGATTAAAGTATAGATAGGTAAAGTTGACAAGTATAAAATTTTAATTTATAAGTTAACCAATTTGAAACAGATATAATTGATGTAGAGAATTTTGTAAAATTTTAAGTCTTATCTGTTATTTCTTGTCCCATTACTCCTTTTTGCGTTGCCAGCATTGAAAATAATTAAAAATAAATACCTGATTCTCACAACATTCAAGTTTAGAAAGAAGGAGTGTGTTCTGGTTTATCAGGGACTCAGACTTGAGGAGATGTGGCAATTTCTGGAACAACAAACAATGGATAACTTGATGAACATAAGTTTATGCATGAATGAATGTAACATTCTAACAGAGGTAATTATATCTTCAAGAGATTAAATTTAAACATATTAAGTGGTAGCTTTGTGAACTTTTATGACTTTAGATTATATTTTTTGTGAATTAATTATTATTATTTTATTATTGCTTTTCAAGGGACCCTAATGTAATCATAGGTTCAAAATCACTTTTACTTTGCAGGCTATATTTACACAGGAAGTTATCCTGGGTAATTTATAGGGCTCATCTACAGGAAGGAAGTGAAGGAATTGATGAGGGGCTGAGGTCTTAATCCTCTTAAGACCTAGTTGAAGTTTTAAAATGGCATATATTGAGATATCTTGGTTACTACAAATGATACACTTGAAAATATATGAACCCTTCAACACAAAATTTAGTTTTTATACTTTGGTAAAAAAGAAAAGTTTTATAAAAAATTGCCATATCTATATGTATAGGTATTTTGTTTAACATGATTATTTCCCTGCATTAACTATGTTTAATGTTATATATATATATATATATGTTTTTATTTGGGACCACTCTGTATACACACACGTATATATATATATATATATATAGAGTGGTCCCAAATAAAAAATGGAGTATCGCCCCTAACACCACTAATATTTATAATCGAATGGAAATGGACATAAATAAAATGGCAAGGAAAATAGAAAGGGGCGAGATAGAAAGCAATGATGTTTGCTGTGTATGGGGTGAAAAGGAAGAGTAAATACAGGAAAAGCAACAAAATGAAGAAATAAAAGGATTTGGAGTGAAATTTAGCATGGCCAAGTGAGAAGTGGATGGAGTAGAGCTGAATAACTTAAGAATGTAAAATATCTTGGGATAATAATTGAGGCAAGGAGTGGTAGTAAAGAGGATCCAATAAGCATAAGATAGGAGAGTTTTTTTTATAGATACATAAGAGATCTGCTGGAGAGAAGAGAAGTGCACTTGTAGTGTAAGGAAGTGTTGTATAGGGCATACTATTTACCCATTGTGACACATGCAGTAGAAAAATGGACAGTGAATGTAAGAAACACTAGGAAAAAGGATGCCATGTGAATGAAGTTTGTGAGGCGAATGTTAGCTGTCACGAGGAGAAACAGGATTAGAAATAAAGTCGTCCCGGCAAGAGTGAAGCTGCATGAAGTACATGAGATAGTAAAGAAAGCAAGGTTGAGATGGTATGGTCATGTACTTTATGAGAAAAAGAAAGCAGAGAATACCTAAAAGATAGATGTGTTAGAGAAAGATTTCCGTGGGTCAAGTGAACCAAAACAAACAAGATAACACAATAAAACAAACATTAGTCAGCACAATAAAGTTACAAGTAACGAGGTCACGAATGTGCATCCCTAAACTATAACGGGCATGACTCGACTATCCATTGTCTGGTAAAGATACACTCTGCGCATGCTCTACCACAAATATGGCTACACTAAACAACTGCAACTCATCATAAAGGAATACCAACATTCCAACAAGATGAAGATGAACTACATAGGAAAACGTCCACAAGGGAGACCAAGAAAGAGATGGCAGGAGCAGCTAACAGAAAGTGTGCAAGTGATAAGAGAAGAATGAAAGCAATTTAAGGAAGAAAAATAGTTTAAAGAAAGCGTTAGATGAAGGCATTTAATAACCTGACACAACCCCATGCTAGAAACAGTTGATGGTAATGATGATAATGAAGTGGAGTTTTTAATAACTGTAATGTTTACAGCTAGAACTCCTACCCTTGGCATAAAAACAATATTCTACTTCAAGGGACATGGTCGAATAACTTTTTTATAAAAGTTGAAACAGTTTATTTTAAATTCAAGAATTAATTTGACCTAATAAATGAGCCCAAAACTTTTAACTGTGTATGCACTTTAACAGTTTAATCTAGTTGTCTTGGCAAAAATGAATCAAAACAAACAAATTATTTTAATGAATATAATATAGATAAAAAATTACAAATTATCTAACTTTTTAATCTAAAATTTGAATCTATTTTCCCATTAGAATGAAGCTTGGCCACTTAAAACGCCAAATAAATCAATATTAAACTGATTACAAGAAAAGTAATGACATTTTGAAATAAAGAATACTTATTTGTATGAGTTAAAGACAAATAAAAGTGATTAAAGAGTTTTATATTAATGTGCTTACAAGCTAACACAGACTGTTGCAGTCCTCTAAGATAATAAGCAAGTAATAAAACTAAAGATTCTTGTTCTTATTCTGATATAAATTCTTGAGAGTATAAAACTATTAAATACAAATAAGTATGTAATTTTATTAATTAGGAAACTTACCTGCTCTTCCAAGGTTTGAATCATGTCTTGAGAAGACTCCAGCTCTGCCCTCACTTGGGACAAGTTGTCCTGCAGTTGTTGAATTTTTTTATCGTTGACGCGTTGGTTTTCTTCCACCACAATCCTCCACTCCTGACATACAACACAGATTGCGTCATAGTGAAAACTGGGCAAGCTGATATCTCCCAATGTTAAACTATATTGGCTGGTTTTAGTGTTGTATTGTCAAAAGAGGCCAAAATAATTTCATCCGGCAAGATTATTCACAGAGCATTACATTTGTTTAGGAAATTGTTGATGTATTTGAAATTGGATGATAGTTTACTTACTAATGACAAAATTATATCGTCTTTATTTTTATTCCCTTCTCATTATTTGATAGGAGTTTAGTCTTCTATGATGACATGTTTTGGCAACAGAGTATTATTCTTATCATAAATAAGATATGATGATGGTGCAACATCAATAATAACACTGAAACATGTTGTCATGGAAGACTAAGCTGCTATCATATAAGGAGAAAGGAATGAAATTAAAGAAGATATAATTTAGTAATTTATTACTCCTTATCAAATCAAATATGAACATGATTAAAAATATTAACGAATGGTTGTAAGTTTGAGTCGACAACAGCAGATCTTTGTTTTATAGATGAGAAACATTCTGATACTATTTATCAGCCTGGAAGTGTCTGTATGCTATTATATATTTTTTGTAGCATGATGTAGAATTAAGGGGTGAAGGGTTTCGGGGGGAGGGTAAAGTGTTTGAATGTTCTTTTAGACAAGCCTTGTTGGATAAAATGTTTTAAGAGTTTTTTGAATTATTGGGCTAGATCATGATCAATATGAATCTAGCTGCTAGTGTTAAGTTTATTTAGTCAACAACAAGTTTTTAGAGTCGGGGTTTTAATTCTGGCCAGGTATACTGAAGAGTTATTTTTCCTTTAATGGTTTCTCACTCTTGTGCAACACAAATTAAGTTACATTTAACTTTAATTCAATCTTCCTAATCCGTAAATTACCCTCTTAGTGGAACTATATGCGACTTTCCTATATGGTCCTACATGGTCGAAAAATAAGCTTATAATTTGTGTGATATGAAACTTATTAAAAGTTTATTAGATATAGCTATGCAAGCACCAATAACATTTTTTTTCTTACAGAAGCAGTGTTTTTTATCATGATGTTATATTCATCTCTAAGTGCTTGGATGGATTCCTTCAAGACTTGTATTAGTTGGTCCTTTGCTTCAAGCTGAAACATTTAAAAATAAAACATTTTCAAAGTTTGCTGGCTCAATACCTGGGTATGTAGCTAATAATTTTTTAAATAGATAAATCATTATTTAACACATAATTAAGTATTTTTATGTATTTAGTTATATGATTTTCTCTCCATCATCCCTTCTAACTTATCACTCTCTACTACCTCCTCCTAACCAAGGAAGAATCATCAAGTCAAACAATTTGGAACATGCTTCTCTTAAAATTCTTTCAAAAGATTATTCATTGTAGCTTATAATTTAGTTTTTTTTATATATATAAAAAATTGGCCTGACAGCATGGTCTCATAAATGTTCCTTAACCCGGCTTATGGGACATCAGAGGGTGAGAGCTTTCTCTGAATCCAGATGGGTAAAACTTAACATACTCTTATATGTAGTTGAGGTGGGCAATGACGTCGACAGTGTGGCGGCTTAACGGCTGTAGTAAGGTCGGTGGTGGATACATTCTGTAAGGACCGAGTGACGTGGGGTGTATCACGTTCCCCTGCACCGAGTTAAGTGACTGATACTGGGCAGCAGCGCTATCAGGATTGACTTGAGGCACAGAGCAAATAATGCTCAAGATGGTTCAAGATCGAACACCCAAGTGTGTGACCATATGGAGTGGTAGCTTGGCTGTGGTGCTGCGGCATGGATAAGAAAAGAGAAAACTGCCACACTATATTTTCCCTGAAAAGGAAACAAAACCAATTATGGCTCTTTCTGGGGTAATTTTATAGGCCATTGAGCCACCTCATTTTTAAACATATTTGTGGGGTAAGAAATTCTGGAGGTAATCTAGTCCCCCTTTTCAATCTCCGAGTGGGGACCACTTTAGGGGGAGTGATCAACAAAGAATCCTCAACTAAAACTTTCCCTTTCAGCATAGGAACCTAAAATGTAAGGACAATGAGAAGGGCTGGAAAATTTGAAAATGGAAATGCAAACGTGAGGTGTGAACATTGTGGATATAGATTAAATCCAGTCAAAAGATTAGTGAGAAATAGTTTCTGACAATTACACAATGTTCTATTCAGATGAAAAGAGTGCAGAAAAAGGAGTGGCAATAGTGATGAAGAATGAAGTAGTGAAAAGTGTCACTAAAGTGAGGTATTAGAATTATAGATTAATGTTTGTGAAATCAAATGCTGAACCAGTGGATATTTTGATAGCACAAGTGTACAGGCCAACAATTGATCATGATGATGATGTCGATGTTGAATAAATATATGATGAGATTGAAGCAATTACTCAACATGAAGGAAAAGGGGAAGTGAACACCATCATCATAGGCAAATGGAACAGTGTGGTCAGAGAAGGATGGGAGCAGAAGATAATAGGGCCACAGAGACTGGAGAAGAGAAATAACAGAAGGTAGATACTCATCAAATTCTACCAGCAGAATGACCTGATGATGAAAAACCCTTGGTTCAAGAAATGGAAGACAAACTATACACATGGAAGAACCCAGGAGATAATAGCTGATACCAACTAGACTAAAACCTTGTCAATCAGCAAATCAGGAATGGAGTTAAGGATGTGAAGACATAGCCAGGTGCCACCATCGATTCAGACCACAACCTGCTGGTGGCATACATTGAAACAAGCCTTAAAATCATCAGGAAATGAGCAAGAGAAAACCGAGGTGGAACTTAGATAAATCAAGAAGTAGGCGTGACATTGTGAGAAATTCAAAAGAACAAAAAATAAGTGAGGTGACAGAAGAGTATAAGTGCGGGAGAGAAGTGGAATAGTGATAAGATTATTTTTTTTGATGGTGCTAAATGACAATGTTTGAAAAGTAAAACAGACTGCACAAAAGCCCTGGGTAACAACAGAAATGATTGAAAAAATGTCTACAAATGAGAATATAAAAGGCTAAACAACCAGAGAAAAAGACAAAGTGAGGAAAGGCTATATAGATAAGACATGCTATAAGATTATCAAACTGCATAGAAAAGGAAGGTATGACCTCATACAACAGAAAGTAAAGTAACTGGAAGGGAAAGAAAAGGAAGGTATGACCTCATACAACAAAAAGTAAAGTATCTGGGAGGGAATGAAAACAAAGGTGTGAGAACAATAGGAGTATAAAACCCCAAAGGTCAGCTGGTGACGAATAATAAAAGATTCTTACGATTTGGGAAAAATGTATAGATAAACTGTATGACAAGGAAAATCGGCCAGGAAACTTCCAGATTGAAGCAGAAAAAGGGGTAGAGGAAGCCAAAAGGGAACAAGCATTTTAAAGAGTGAAGTGAATAGAGCCATAAAGGACATATGAAGAAAGACAGCTGCTGGAGATTATGACATACAAGGTGACCTTCAGAAGGAATTGGAAAACAATGGATTAACGTCGCTGAAAAAATTTATAAATAGGATCTACAAAATAAGAGAATGTCCCAAGTATTTCTTAGATGTAACCATGGTGGCTCTAAGGAAGAAGAAGAAATCAAGCCAAGAAATTCAATGACCAGAGGATCTATAAAATAGAAAGTGTGATGGAAGATCAATTTGTATTCAGAAAAGAAACCAGAGATGCCATTTGTATGTTGAAAATAATTTCAGAAAGAATGCTGGAAGTCAAGGAAGAAGTGTGCATTGGTTTAATCGACTGGGAAAAGGCGTTCGTAGGAGTGAAATGGAACAAACTGATGGAAATACTCAAGAAGATCAGCATCAAATGGAGGGACAGAAGGCTGATATCAATCCTGTACCTGGGACAGCAAGTGAAGGTGAGGGTGAATGATGGAGAGACTTACAGTGTGGTGATAGGAAGAAAAATGTGTGTGTGTGTGTGTGAGAGAGAGAGAGAGAGAGAGGTGTGCTGTTTGTCAACCAGTCTGTGCTACTTGTATGGCAAGTGGCTAGTCAGGAAAGACCTAGAGCAGGGATCAGCAACCTTTTAGAAGTATTGTGACAAAATAATATTGCAAAGACGCTCAGAGTGCCAAAAACCTAAACCCAACCAAATCGTTTATATTTTTATGCAACATGTTTCTAAATCAAATAGACCTACATTAAAAAACTACTGTTTCATGAATATTTAATATTTTAATATAGGCCTAAATCATTTAATCAGAATAGATACAAAAGTTATAAATGTGTTTTGCAAAATTTAAGTTATCAAGACATTATCATAGAATTTTGAAACAAAACAATTGAATCAATGAAACACAAAACATGTTAATAAAATGATTATCCACATGAATAGTTTTAAATGAAGATAAAGGTTTTATATTATTAGTATTCAAATCACTCAGCGTGCCAATGAAAGTCGTTTTGAGTGTCACTCTTGGCACACATGCCATAGGTTGTCGACCCCATACCGTAGAGGGAGGGGAAAATTTCAGAATAGTGCATCATTAACACAATAGAATACAGAGATGATCTAACATTGCCACCAAAGATAAAGAAGAATTTCAGGAAATTATGAGCCGGCTGGTGGAGATACAGAGAATATATGACATGGAGATCAACAATAAGAAGTCAAAAATGATGGTGATTTCAAAAGAATGAGGAGCCACTGAAAACTAAAATTAAAAACCAGAATTTGGAAAATAGACAAGTTCAAGTAGTACCTGGGAAGTCTGCTGACAAAGGATGCATACTACACCAAAAATATTTGGTCAAGGATTACCATGGGAAAGGAAGTTTTCGACAAGAAGAGGTTAGTTACTGCTGACCAGCAAGTAGATGAAATGCTACAATTGGAGCATTACACTGTATGGAGCAGAAACTTGGACTCTTCGGAAGATGGAAAATAAATACTTGGAAAGAAGAAAACTCTGGCAGCTAAAGCAGGAAGCATAGGATATGGCGCATCGACGGTTTAAGTTCACTGACAAAAGGAATGGATATGTTGTGTGACAGAACAAATAATAATAATAATAATAATAAATGATAACAATAATGATAATGATAATAATGATCATAATGATGATGATGATGATGATGATGATGATGATAATAATAATAACATAAAAGTACTATCAGAAAGTTACATTTTAGAAGGAGTATGCTTATATGTCTATTAAGTGGATAGCAAATTATTTTCAAAATTGTTTTGTTTCTAAAAATCAACTAAGAAAGTTATTTATTGTCTAGTTTAGTGGTGGCCAATTTTTATTTTCTGGTGTGCCACTAATTGCGCTAAGAACCTTGGTCACGCCCCTCAGCTCCAAAATCTCTACCATAACATTACCTTTGTACACCCACCATTTTTCAAAGATTTACTAGACCTATAAATTGATAGTGTAATATATATATATATATATACATAATATAGATATATTAGATATATATATATATATACATAATATAGATATATTAGATATATAATATATAAATATAATAAATATATATATTTGATTCCTGATTGGATTAGGAAGGTTTGTTTCTGTTTCTTTAAGACACAATGTTAGAATAAGGAGCGAAAACAAGGAAAAACCCTATTAAAATATTCATAATGAGAAGAGCTAATTTCATGTTTCAAGAGTACAAATTCCAGAAATAATCCATATTTATACTGGTTCACACATCATAATTGTATGATTAGGTTTTATCAAAAATAATTAAAACTACAACTAAATAAGAATAGTTATCACAACCATTTTAATAATCAAAAATAAATATTTTATTTATAATCTTTCTTTGACATTTATGAGTTCACTAATATTTAGATTTATTGTAAAAGAAGCTAGAAGATTCAGGTTTCTTATATGCTTATCAGTGAGAACCGAACAAAATTTATTTTTGAGAAAGTTTATAATTTAAAATATTGGCTTGCAGATGTATGTAGAACCAAACCTGCAACAATATCTAAAGGCCAGCAGGGCTATTATGACCACGACGCAAAACGAATTTGCGACTGTTAGAAGATAGACTTTTCGTCAAAAGTTATTATGTCCGATCACTTTGTGAAAGCAAGATTTGCGAGCGCAAATATTTACATAGTAGAGTGACATAAAGTTGCACAGACATTTTACTTGTCCTTTGGTTTGCGTTACGAGGTTATGTGTGCTAGGTTTTGTAGTTTATTAGGTGTTTTGTGTTACCTAATTTAATCTTGCCTTCTCACTAGCCCTATATAAAAATCTAAAAACGTTTTTATGTGTGTTTCACATAATCTAACTTTAAATAGGCCTTTATCATAATATAGGCCAAGAGTGGGGATAGTACGCTTATTCTTAATGTTAAAAGAATATTTTCTTTGAAGCATAACATTATCAAAATGCATTATTATTCACCATCAACATACAGGTAATTGGGGCATGCCAATATTAAGATTAATTATTTGTAGATTTTATAATAGGTAGAGGTTAATTAATGATGTTAGTCTCTTATTCTATAACTAAACCTTTATCATCTACACCCTATTAGTGTAAAACACATGGATAGACAAGTTGACAAAACAATAAAAAGGTAGGCCTAATCTGTTTAAGATGCCTCAACAAAACTTTAATAATAGAATCCTATTTAAACTGAATCATACATACAGTAGTAATTACTATCCACATTAATGTGAGTTGTAGGGCTACGAAATATTGCAGCCAAGACTGGAAATAACCAAAATAGGCCCTAGTTTAATGTTTAGGTCTAATTTTTTGAACCATAAAAGGTTTACCAAATTTATCTGAAACCAATGATTAGTAGTTAGACCCAGTTATCCTGAAGCGAATAAATTGCAAACCACTCATTATAAAGAAATATAATATCCTTATCTTCGTAAATACTTAACCAAAGTCTCAAGAATTCCCTTTAATTAAAAGATGCATTTTATTACTTTTAACCATCCAAACCACTCTCTCATTCACTTAATTGTTAACTTAGTAGGCCGACTGGGTATATATGCTCATTGTTTTGACATTAAGCTGTTGAAAATATTCAGTGTAAACACTATTCTTGGGAGTTCTTGAATGCTTTCATCAACTTCAAATAACTAGTTTTATTCTCTAAGATCTTCACACAACATATTACACTTGTTCCAGTATCAACACAAATATATGAAGATTAAAGCATAAAATCGTAAAGCATACATATTACAAAAACGTTGTTTCTTTATTGGCCAACTTCACATACTAATTAATTTCCCCGTGTGACATTACTATTTGAATGCATATTTCACATTGTGATTTTTTGACTAGAATATGTTGTGTGTATTGAATAATGTAGGCCTAGTATATTTTCATTTCAAACCATACGCAAACAAAATTATGTAAGGGATGTATTAAATTGAGCGAGGTTAAATCTTTCTTGCAAATAATGTGACTTGTGATCAGCTATTTGAGAAAATAAAACTATATGAATAATGTTCAGTCATAAACACCAGCATTCTTAAAATATATTTCCCTAATTTATAGCCTCTACTTTCTTAAAAGGTATAATTCTTTGGAAAAGTGTAGCCAACTGTTGACACAAACTGATTTTATTCTGTCTGTTGACGCTAGAAGCAAAGTCGAAGCTAAAACTAGCGGAAGATACAAAGTGTGGTGGTCATAGTAACCTAATCGCTATCTTTTCCTCGAAAGTGAAGCTAGCTAGCAGTAGCAAATAGCTTTCGGTTGAATGGTCATAATAGCCCTGCGTGTCTCTTAATGTAGGAAACTGGCATGAAGCAAGGCATTTCCACAAGATCAAAAATTCTTGTCTGGATGGATTCCCAAGTAATTATATGTACATAATGTGACATGCAGTGTTGTCCTGAAGATCAAAAATTTCAATTTGTACCTCAGAAGGGAAGAGAACAATTTCCACAATAGAAAATGATAAAGGGCTTGTAAAAAGCTGAACATTTTTATTTTCAACTTGCAAGTTTTAAAATCTGGTTTTAAAAGAGTTTTTCAAATTGGAAATAAAATTTTTGTATGTATCAAAGTCTGGAAGATAACTTCATTCAATCTTGGGAGGTTTTTGCAGTTGAGGAAAATGAGATAGCTCATTGTGATAAATATTATGACCCAGAAAAATTAAATTTGCTTTAAAAGCCTGAACTGGGCTAAAATAGTTAGGACACATTTTGTTTTTACCTTATTATAACTGTTATGGAGGTTCTTAATGTCTGTCAGAAAAGCTAAGTTCCATAGCCAATGTTCAGCTTTAAAAGTGTTCACTCATTAGGTAGTTATCCGTTTTCTTACAAAAACTTCAGAAAAATACTCTTTAAACTCCAAAATCTCTAAACCGCCTTTTCCATCGACAGCCAACGGACATTATATAATGAAGCACATGTACATCATGATTTTTATCTTCCTACCCTGAGTAGTTGGTGAAATTCCCTACTGTTTAGTGCTCAAAATAGGATCTTGTTGATACAGCACGCCACTGTATCGAGGAAAAGAAAATTGCACATCTTTATGGATGATATTTAAAAACTTTTTGCTTCAAATAGCCTTCCAATAATAAATTATTTATTTCAAAATATTCTCTCTTCTTAGCGAAACTAGCAGTTGTAAGTCGAGTAGCTCTTCAGCAACAGCAAATGGTTCATTGATACAATACACATAAACACAAAGTTGAGTTGCATCACTTACATCGCAGCTCACGTCCAAGGTGATAAAAAAAGTATTTACAAGTGCTAAAACAAGAAATTATTTGTTCGCCAATGTCATCAAACATCTCATTAATCTGTCACATATATCTAATACTTGAAAGTGCAATGTAATATACCATTTGTATGACATTAGTATCTCCAGGGGCTTTTACAAAGGCCATAAGACTTGGCTTTATTATTGCTTTTCCTTCTGAATTATATTTTTATGTTCCTCGAACAATGATGAAGGCAATTTCTCAAGATGTTTTGATGATTATTGTTAGTGGATCATTTTTTACTTAAAAAACGTTTGTTGCCGAGTCAGCAAATTTTTCTTTATATTTACAAATTCTGTTCTTAATGCTGAGCCAATTGGATATTTGATGTTAATATGTGGATGCATCTCTTTGAAGTGCCACTTTGGTTTAAACTTTTTGTGAACTGTAACACAGACCCCACAAATAAGGCACACAGGTTTAGATGAGTTTCCATTTGTGAATAATAATTGTTTTTCCCATTCCCTATTAAAGTCCTAAAGAGCTATATCATTTAGATGACTTACTTTGGCCCATTACAAAACAACATTAACAGCAAGTGAAATACAATAGAAACAAATATTTTATGATGGAGGATAACACAGTATATAGCAGTCAGTAGAGCACCAAAAATCTATGTGAGGAATGTGTTCTTGACTTCTTGATAACCAGTGTGGCACATGGCGGTGGGAGCAGAGTGGGGGTTGGAGCAAAAGGGGGAGATAAAGGCAGCTTTAGTGATGGGAAAACATACACAGAGATGGTCTAATTTGGAGATTTATTTGTTTGTCAATTTGATATTGTTATATTTTTTATCCGTGGTAAATTTTTGGCGTGCCACTTAAAATGCCTTCGAGTGTCACTCCTAGTCAGACAACAAGATCCCTAGACTCCAAGGAGCATAGGATTTACCTATATCAGATAAGACTTGGAAACATTAACTCTAATGCTTTAAGCCTATTTCTCTAAAGTATATCCAATTATATTTTGATTAACCCTTATCTTAATATCAATACATACCTAATGATTGTAATTTTGATTGACTTTATATTTCTAGTAATTTATCAAATTTAACGTGTTTTTATATGACTTCATAATTATCCAAACTTCATAGTGATTGAAGCTAATAATTATTTTAATACGAGTTATTACCAATAACTTTTCATGATAATTTTTATTAGTTCATATAGACTCAAACCTATTTGATTTATCTGATAAAATAATTTTATATATTAAAACCTTTTTTGTTTTTATGGTTTACTTTGTAAATTTAAACTAATACATTTTCTTATACCTCCATATTTAATTTATGTTTGTTATAAAACCTATTGATTCTGTACAATTTTTAATTTGTTTCATGTGATTTTAGCTGAGTAATTACTAGTTTTTCTTTAATCAGTTTAATCATTACGTTTTTGATATATTTTATCAATGTTGATTCACAACCTGTGTCAACTTAATAATAAATAAAATCAAAATAATTAAATTTCGTTTCAAACTAAAATTAAAAATATAACTCCTGTTCATTAATATTGCTTAATATTATAATACCCACAGCAATGATAATTAAGTATGATTTGCAGGTGGCAAGAAGGCCATGGTTCGAATCTCTGACGAGTGTACTAAGGATGGGTCTTTTTAAATGGTTTAACATAAATGAGGTTAGTTGCATATACATTCTAAATTTATTTTTAAAGTTTGTAAGCATTTCAGTTGTCTATACTATTCTGCTTATCAACCTGATTTCTCTGGTCAATATTGATGTTCACCTTCCAAACTTGAAGTCCGGCAAACTAGTTTTGTTAGCAAATATGAGGATATAGTATTCAAATACAATTCAAATTCATTTTTTTTCTCCTCATTTAAGATAAACAATAAATTTCTTATTTTGGGCTTCCCTAAAATTGATAATGCAGAAAAGCTATGAAAAGTAATAAATTCAAGCATATAAGTTGAAAATATAGTAAGACACAATGCTAAAATGTATATAATAAAAATAACAATTATGATAATAATAGTAATGATAATAAATTAAATTAAATTAAATAGCTTACTTGCTTCTCAACATTCACTAGTTTGGATGTCAACAGTGCCACCTGAAGATTTGCAGATTGAGATTTTGGTAACACCTCCTGAAATAAAAAATTAAGCTTTTTTTTTGTTAACAACATTTTAAACTTTAATTTTTATAAATTTAAATTAGAATCTAATGTCTTGTGTAGAGTCAATATTTTCGATAAATAGAGTTATCATGTTTATTGTGAATACTTAGAAAATGTAGATTGTTTTATACATATGGTAGGGGGCCTAGTAATAATTAAAATAATTAAGACTAGATTAGTTTAGACTTTTAGATAGATAGGACAATAACATGACTGGTGATGCAATTAATATCAAACTAACCTTCTTTTCTAACATTTCTATCTGTTTCTTGTATGTGTGGACATTCACCCGTTCCTCTTGAAGTAATGATTGCAGGGCTTCAATCTTTTGGTTATTTACTTGCTCAATCTTTTCAAGAGATGCTTTTTTATCCTTAATAAAAAAACAAGGATTTAGTTTTAAAATAAAACAATGAAGGGTTTAAAGGGTGCAGGATAATTCACGCTGGGAAAGGTAAATTTTAATTCACACTTAAATAAAATAATTTTACTTTCAGATATCTACTGTAAAAGGTGAAAAATTTATTGTATCATGTTGGATGAACACTTACTTTATTTGATGTTTGAAGGAAGTTTTGGAACTCCTTCTGAGTTTTATTCAGGGTTTCTCTAAGTGTAGATATCAATTCATCTTGTATTTTTATCTAGAAGGGAGTAATCACTGTATTATTATTCATTAACTGACAGAAGTACCCAGCGATGCCCGAGGTAACAGTGCAATACAACGTGTGGTTACATTGGGCAACACTTTGCTTTGATCCAAACAAACATAAAAATAACTTTTCATTTTATTGCATCCAGCACAATTCTTAATGATTTTTAAGAAGTTGGATTTTTAAACAATAATATGAGTCTAGATTGTTTAATTTGGCTGGATTTTAACCTGTATTTTGCGAGGGGTGGTTGGGGTTGATTAGAATTGAAAGCATGATTGATTAAATCTTAATTTACAGTTTAGGCTTATTTGTTTAATGTAGATTTATTTGTAAATCAATAAAATTTCTAACAATTTGCTAGGATTCGGATTCAAGATTCGAAAATAAAATGTAGATTCAAATTCGAGATTCAGATTCGAGAAATAGTGGATACGACCCATCTTACATATTACTAATACATGTTCTGTCTTACAACAGATCCATCCATTCCTTTTGTCAGTGACTTAGAACACCAATACATCCTGCCCTCTGATTCTTCCTTCATCTCCCAGGATTTTCTTCTTTACTTAAAGTCATCTAATATTTGAATTCCCCTTCTTTTCTAAGCTCTTCTTTCCCTCAACCTTTCCTTCTATGACGTCGCGCAAAATACAGTTTCTCCTAAGGATGTGCCTTGATCATGTGCCCCGATCCAGTTTGCTTTGTACCAAAGAATCACATCCAGAATGGTTCTCTTCTCATTCATTCTACTTTGGATTTCACTTGTCACCCTGTCAGTCTACCTGATCTTCTCAAGTCTTCTTCAACACCATATTTCAAAGCTCTCCAAGTATTTCTTTTCCATTTTCCTAAGAGTCCAAGTATCTGCTCCATACAGAGCAATTCTTCAAATGTAACATTTTATCAGTTTCTTCCTCAGCTCCAAACTCAACTTGCTGGTGATCAGTAACCTCGTCTTGTTTAAAGCTTCCTTGGCTATGGCAATCCTCAACATGATTTACTTAGTGCAGTAGGCATCCTTTGTCAGCAGACTTCCCAGGTACTTGAACTTCTCTTAGTTTTCCAACTCCTGGTTTCCAATATTAATTTCCAGCAGCTCATCTTTTTTTTTTAATCACCATTACTTTTGACTTTTCAATGTTGATCTTCGTACCATATCTTCTCCTTATCTCCACCAGCCGGCCCATCATTTCCTGCAACTCATCTTTATTTTTGGCCAGCAATGCTAGATCATCTGCATATTTTATTGTGTTGATGACGCATTCTCCTACCCTGAAATTGCCACATTCCTCCAGGGTTTCTCTGACCAGCCTCTTTTCATACAATTATATATATATATATATACATAATTTTTTAAATGAAATGTTATTTTCTCGAAGATACATTTTTGATTATCTTAAAAAATATATACTTTTCACCAGAAATTAATATTAAGGATCCAAACATTCAAACTTAAAATATTTTACAGGTGTAATAACTTTCTGATAACAATAAACTATTAATATAAAAAATATTTTTGGCTAAAAATTTGGATTGAGACACTGAAAATCTAATCATTTTTTCCATGTACTTTCAAATTCTTATTCAGCATGAAAAAAGTAAGAAAAAACATATGTGTTACCAATTGGTATTTAAAAAAATTGCCCCACCTTTCCTCGAATTAGAGCCCCCCCACAAGATTGCCCCAGGATGGATTATTAAGGACTTTTCGCACATCAATGTGGACACCCATAATAACATTTTTCAGGAATAAAAATGTTCTCATGTTTAACTTCTTTTTCCGCTCCTTTATTTCCTAGACTTTAGGCCTTACACTAATCACATCGATTAGTAAATTTTTTAT
>CABFVX010001895.1:113208-137091 GCA_902151425.1 Timema shepardi | reverse complement strand
AGGAAAAGGGATGTATAGGGGCATCGTGTGATAGAAGAGAGAGGAGATACGTGTGAGGGCGTTGTCTGATGGTGTAGAGGGAGGAAGAGAGATGTGCAGGGGCGTTGTGTGATGGAAGAGAGAGGAGATACGTATGAGAGCGTTGTCTGATGGGGGAGAGGGAGGAAGAGGGACGTTTAGGGGCATTATGTGATAGTGTAAAGAGAGGAAGGGAAAACGTGTAGTGGTTTTGGTTTGTGGGGTAAGGGAGGAGGGTGATACGTGTAGTAGTGTTGGGTAATGGTGGAGATAGGAGAGCTGTGTGACTGTGTCGTGTGATGGTGGAATGAGGGGAGACATCTGAGAGAGTCGTGTGACGGTGGTGAGGTAGAGAAATAGTATAGAGAAGGGGGAGAGCGATCCAAACTTTTTATGGATGCTGAAAAATATGGATGTGTGATTATAATCGACTAATCGATGCATAGATTATTTTATTGTGAATAATCAATCTTTACTACCGATTCTCTTTTCCACAATTATCAGACGATTGAATAAATTTACCGGTTTAAAAAGTCAAAATCTATTTTTTTTAAACATGTAATTCTCTTTTTATTATTTATATATGTACACTGATGCATTTATTAGATGAATAAGTAATAATAATTTAAAACATTTACAATTTTGGCTAAATGTTTTGTTTGTTGAAAGGTTTTGAACTACTTTTCATTTTGTAAAAATACTATAGGCCTAAGGGAAATAATAAAATGTATTGCCTATATTTTTAAATTATCATAATCTAATCATTTATATTAAATACTGTTCGTGTAAATGTTGGGGGTATTTTTTTTTAATAACACACTGTAATTTATTTCTCTCAATAAAATTAGTGTTCTAGTTTTATTGCTTTGAAATACTTTTTTAAATACTATGCTTAGCATAAAATAAACTAAGTTATCTTAAAATATGAAGGTAATACATTTTATCAATTTCAAAAATGAAACAATGTTCATAGTTTCTGTTATTTCCTATAATTAATACATTGATTGTATGATTAAATATACGATTCCCGTTTTATCATGACTATTTGTTGTATCTATGGAAAGTATTGCTTAATCATTAATTGTTCTGTATCAGGTGGAATGTTTTTATAATAATTGAGCTGAGCCTTCGTTCATTGGAAAGATCCCTGCCTTTATATCCTCCTTTAAAATATAGCTTTAAGATAATAGTAGATTATGGTGTGAAAAAAATAGCTTCATATTTGGGGTGTAGGCCCTACATGCTATAATCACAAATATTATACTGAATAGTTTTATAGCCTAATTTATTAATAAGAGAACCTTAACTATTTACGATTAGTTAAAGACTTTTCTTGTACTTAATCTGAACAAAGTAAAT
Organism: Timema shepardi; assembly: GCA_902151425.1. Classification (NCBI taxonomy): domain Eukaryota; kingdom Metazoa; phylum Arthropoda; class Insecta; order Phasmatodea; family Timematidae; genus Timema; species Timema shepardi. The sequence goes on along the minus strand of CABFVX010001895.1, from coordinate 135,714 downwards.
TGAAAGGTGGGATCCGAAAAATACACTATTTTAGCCATGGGTGAGCCACGTTGCAATAGTAGATTTACAAAACAATGTTCTGCTGTCAATAGCTATTAATTAATATTAGTGTATTAATACTACTATTATATCGGCATTATCAAACTACCCCAAAATTGATATCTTAAGAACATATTATTTGATTCATAAATGTATGAAAGTAGCTTTAAAAATGTATAGATAGCAAGCATTGAAACCCTATCTGAATTTGCATCCAAAAAGAAACTGATTGGAAACAGCCCATCCCCACTGAGGGCGTGGTCGTAAGTAGAATGTTTAGAAGAGCATCACGAATCAGATGAGTTATAGATTAGACCCTACTGACGATGAATATTTCACCCATACTCTTTGGTCACCATACTCCCAGTGAGAAGAACTCTAAAGGTATCAGTGATTAATATAAAATTGGTATTTAGTGGTACGCTTATCAAGTTAAGATATCTTAGATTTAAATATTAGTTACCCGCCTCAGTGACGTAGTTAGCTAACGTGCTAGTTTAATCTTGAGCTAGACGACTGCGGACGGGGAGATCGAGGTTAAAATCTCACTCGGATGAACAGGGGGTAGTTTTCCTAAATTGTGTTCCACTCTCCCTCCACGCAAATGTGGGTTCACTTCCTCTATACTCAACCTGACAACTCCTAACCCATTAGATTAATTATTACTCGGCGTATAGGATTACCCGAACGGGTAGTAAGACGTGGTGCTGGGTATTATTATTATTATTAAAAATTAATTTTCTTTCTTTATTTTATAGAGTGAGTTTAAAGGATTTGAATTAGATTTTGAAATGTTTATTGTGAGTAGATTCAAATTTGTGTAAAGCATATATACAAACTTACTCTGTTGACGGATAACACAGTTTACATTTTACCGTGGGATTCTTAATTCTATGTAATCATAACTCTAATTAATTATAATATACCTAATAAATTTTCTTGTGCTATATAATGAGAATAAAAATATACATATACACATAATATTGATTGATTATTCACCTTGTTCTGTATTTATAAATGAGTCTTTGTTTAGTTTGGTAACTGCGAGATCTTTTGGATTGTACTTGTACTGCTTATGCCAGCGCGTGATGGTCGTGGTGGCTCGAAAGGCATGTCCCTTCTTGCCTTGTTTGGGCGATCATTCAAATGTCCCGCAACAAAGCTTTGACGGCACACTTATCGCTAGGTTCTTTAAACTGTGATCCAGTTGTATGACAAAGTATAGAAGTAATATAATTGTAAGGTAGAATATATTACATTTTAATTAGGATTTTTAAACACTATATCCACTCAAATGGGTCAGTTTCACCGTGTCCAAGATGGCGAGTTTGGGGTGCGAATACTAGCTTGATGTTATATGTTTTTTTTTACCTAAATGTTTTTATCAAAATATCGGATCGCTACTAAGACGGTAAGGCTCTATTTTTCAATGCCACACTTTAAAAAAGTACGCCACCTATATTTATCTTGAGCTATTTCTATCCAGTCCAGCTCATTGCACCCTATCTCTTTCAGGTTAATTCTAATTTTATCCTCCAATCTGTGTCTGTCTTCTCGATTATCTCTTCCCGTTGGGTTTGTCAGTCAATAAACTGAACACGGTTCTAGATTCTCCCATTCGCTCTGAATGTCCCGCCCACCGTAATCTACGAGACTTTATTATCCTAACAATGTCTTGTGATGAGCACAGGATATCAAAATTATCAGCATGTAACCTCCTCCACTCTTCTGTAACCTCAACTCTTTTTGAACCAAATATCTTCCTAGGCCCCTTGATTTATACACACGTTTTTCTCCCCGTCATATAATGCAAGATACCACGCTTAACACGCATGGAGAACAACCAGGAAAGTTATTGTTTTGTATATTCTTAATGTTACATTCCTTGACAGTTGGTGATATGTCAATAACTTACTGAACGAGTAATAGCATGCATGCATTTCCCACGGTATTAATTTACTAATGTCCACTCTAATATAATTATTTCTAGTTAGGACTACATTACTAAATATACTTATGTTTAATGATATGTCATTAATTCAAAGTGGCCACTATCGTTAAATTTATAGGTAGTTTGTAAGAAGTTGAGAGTTTTTATAGATTATTCTTGAAAGGGCAGTTATTTCCATTTAACATATCCAGTGGTCCTACTTTGGTGCCTGCCACTCAAGATAGCTCCCTTCCCTGTGATGGTAGATGTTTTGCCTGGTTATGAGTGTGTCTTAGTTTATTTATTGAGAGACAGCTAGAGTCTGAACTCAACCCACCAATTTGTAAGAAATATATATCGATATAATCGTCAAGGTTTTCATATTGACACACACCTCACCGCGACGTGTTATCGATCTTGTTACAAGCTACTACTGTGCCTCTAGGTATTTAACACTTTAGTTACATCCCGATTATAGTGGACCGCAAACTATTCGTATGTTTCCTGATAAATGACCACGCCTAGGTCTGGATACCAGTATGAACCCCTTCAAACGAATTATAACTAGTCTGCGTTAAAGACTGACCCACCTGGGGCTATGAGCCCCATAAACACCTTCAATTATTGAACTGCATTTATTTTAACCTTATGTAGACCATTTAAAGTGGGTTTTCTTAGGTCAAGATTAGTAAGCCTGAATATGAACCTTAGATATTTTTTGGAATGTTTGGCCTGCTTTCAAGATTGATAAACTTGGATAAGAATATCATAGATACATCATGAAGCTAATTAACTTCTTTCAAGATTGACTAGCCTAGATATTAACCTTACAAAGTCCTTTTGAAGCTGTTGACTTGATTTTTAAGATTGAGCAGCTTGGATACGAACACCAAGGTACATTTTGAAAAGTTTGACCCACCCTCTAGATTTAACAGCATTGACATGAATCTTACGTATACCTTTTGAAACGGTTGAACTGCACTCTAATCTGACCAGCCTGGATATGAACCTTATCTATTTCTTCTGAAGTGGTAGTTCTGTGCTCATGATTTACATTCCTAGATATGAATCTTACATCGAACTTCTGAAGAGAAAGGTCTTAACCCCATACAAATCTTTTAGCGAGGTTGATCTGCACTCAAGATTTACAGGCCTGGCTGGAAATTAACCCCACACAGATCTTCTGGATAGGTAGGTCTGCACTCAAGATTTACAGGCCTGGCTGGAAATTAATACCATACAGATCTTCTGGATAGGTAGGTTTGCACCTAAGATTGAACCCCTTGACATTTTTATTTAAAATGCGTTTCTTACGCTGGTCTTTCACGTAAACTCCTTTTTGTTGGAAGTCAGTCCACAGTAGTAGCCTATATATTGCGACCAAATTCACGTAGAAGATGGGTCAAAGGGGAGTATGTAACTCCTCTTCCTTGGCATGCGCCATTAGTTGATGAGTGCTGGAGCACGGATTGAGACAGGGCTAATAGCACACACGGGGGGCGGGGGCGGGGGGAGAAAGAGAGAATCTCTCACATCATAGTGCCATTAGACCTTGCAAGAAGGGGAAGGGGAAAGTGCAATGGATGTGATTGGTTGAGCGTATTGTAGCTACCATTACTGGAGAGGGGTAAGCCAGGGGGTGACAAGATAGGGCACTAGGTTATGATATGACTCGCTTCCGACTGTTGTAGCTAGGCTTTTGCAACCGCACTAAAATCAAATCGAATCGAATACAGGCTTACAAAAATATAGATTCTAGCCTCAGTCAATACATATTTGTTTTTCTCTCGCACCAAGACCTTCTACCCGTCCGGGATATCCGAAATTAAATACATAGGAAATTAAATTTCGTAGATACTCGACCAATGAGTTTTCTACTTAGTGACTAGAATAATCACAGGCACAGTTTAAAATAGCTCTGCTTACCCTGGCAATACTTACTACACGATACTCTACTGGAGGAAGATTTGAGAGGACATGATATATTCTCACCTGTGTGTGAGGAGAGTGGAAAACCAAAAGCCCTTATTAACACCAGGTTAGGACTTTAACCCCTAAATACTCGTCATTGGAAAATAAATCTTGACGTGGGTTTCAGTCATTATCATGGTAATGTTTGTTCTTTAGATGATGACCAACTACTTCTGAGAAACTTTGGTTTAAATCAAAGTCGGGTCAAAGTTTAAACATTATGTTGTATTCAAACAGTTGAGTTATGAGAAGTAGCAAAATTGTGGTTCCAAGAATTAGAAGGCCTAATCAAATTGTGTTTATCTCCTGTATTACCATTATAAGACAATTATAATAAGCGCACACAAATAAAATTTGGTTTGGTTGATAAATTTAGCCCCCACACAGGGGGTCACGTGGGCTATGTTGATGACTCCATATGCTCTTATTTGAGATATAGTTTCTGACCAAAATGCTATGTCATCAAATGAGCTACAGCAAACTCAAACTATGACAGCATATAAGCCTATAGTATCATGCATACTAACCAAGCATGTTGAACATAAGTAGCCTATATGTATATAAAAGAGCCTACTTAGTCAAGTGGACGGAATCTTTTGTTGAATGCCAGTTGAAATAGTTTTGATTTTTTTTTATACCTATACCATATGGTTGATTAATAATTTGATCTAATGACCATGGATAAAAATGACAATTTGAAAGAACTGCGCCAGTATTCGTCTCCAGAGGAAATGTAGAACTACTTTATGGGTAAGCTGACCCTAGTGCACTCGGCTGAAATTCTAATTTTAATTTCCGACATCCCAACTCAAAATTAGGCAGACATTGCCACCTGTCGAATACGTGGGAATCTCTACAGTTCTGTCAGTAACAGTCATAGAGGAGAAAATTAGAAATCACATTGTGAGAAGAGAAAATATTCTCTCTGTGCCCTGTCAGGGAGTCGAGCTCCAGATTATCAAGTCATTTTGTCGAGCACACAACCTTATGGGAAAGATTTAAGGTCTGAGTGTCTACAAGGACGAGTGTTTTTTAACCACCACCAATTTCATAACAAAACATTTCATTCAACAAATGAATCTATCTAAATTTTATGCCAAGTTCAACAAGGCCGTGAGGTTTGCCGCATGTTTCCACACCCCAGGGTCCATGCGGACAAGGGCACTGGTCTCACATTGTCTGGTTTGCCAGTGACTGGGTAGTCACAGTTAAATTTTCCGTCTAGGTGAAGTGAGGTGGTTTTTAACTTGTTGCTTTTCTACTCTCCTTCCTCACCAATGTGAGTATACCGATACAAAAATTCTAACTTCCTGATTCATACTCTGTTGGTGTTAATATGTGGATAGTCCAGACGAGTAGTAAAACACAGAACATGGGCAAATTTTTTCTGGTGGATATATCTAAATATCCAGAGGTCCCAAGTTCGATCCCTGGCACTCCCAGATTTTCCTGTTAAGCAGTTGTTCTGAAACGGGAGAAGTGGTTCTGAAACGGGGTCAACTCAGCTCCGTGAGGACAAATGAGAAGCCACTTGAATGAAGAAGTAGCAGCTCTGGCTTAGGAAACCGATATTAACGGCTGAAGGGTTCGTTGTACTGAACACATGACACCTATATCTGCAAAATTTGGCACTGACTTTGCTAACAGGCAGCGGCCGCCCTGTCGGTATGGCTCTATTGCTTGCTGACGCTATAAAGTTTAGTTGTTTTTATTTAGCTCTAGATTCATTTGATAGGTAACTCCAAGTGGAGGGGAAGAGTTCTCCTTTCTCAATGTCGGTATTCTGTGAAGTATTCCTGATGTGCATGTGGCCGATGAAGATGAACGCTATAAGATAATGCCCTACAGGGTGGAAGGGAGTGGATTACAAATCCTCCCTTATTGGAGAGAGAAAGAGAGCGAGAAAGACGAGGGAAGATGGCTCGCAGTGATATCGCTTTGTTGACAGGTCACGATAACACGGGCTGTCTATGTAGTCTATGTAACAACCCCCACACACCGTTCTTCCCCCTTCTCTCTAACTCGCTCATGCAACGTGGTTGGATGCGATGTGGAGAGGCGAGGGGAGTTCTTTGGCTAAGAAACAACGAAATGGTGATTCATTCTGTGCGCTGCCAATAATATTTACCTCTTTTTTTTATAGTTTTGATCCTTACGTTTATAAATGCAGCTAACTTTAACAATCATTCAACCCGGTTCAGTGGCCGCATGGTCTGAGATACTACTCTCGCAATAGACTGGACTGCCGATGACGAAGGAGATTTGAGTCCGATCCCAGTTGAATGTACTGATAATGGTTTTTCCTCTCTCTCTCTCTCTCTCAACGCAATTCAAACTTCTTAATTCCTAACACATAAGTAAAACTAGCACATAGGCGTATAGCCCGAACGGGTATTAAGACGTGGTGCTAAAAATGCATTATTATCTAATGATTATCCTGACCATCGGTGACTTGAACTATCTAGCATAAAGGGACAGAATAAGGAGGATGGTATTTTAAGAAAATGTAGAAAATGTAGAAACATCTACAATATTAATATTATTTTTAATATTAATATGTATTATAAAATTAATAAATATTAATAACACAGAATATTTGGTTGTGTACACTTCAAATGAATATCTAGTTATACTAAGTTTCAGCCCCATACATTAATTACTTCACCTTTTCAATGGTATACAAGAATGATTAAATAGCAACTTTGACCCCTTATTATTTGTGAACTGTAATGAGTTGAGGTCATTGAACCCCTATCCATAGCTTATAATTATACAATTGTTAAAATTGTGCAGTAAAATTTGGATGGTCAAATAACCTTAATATGATGCTTTAAAACAATATTTTGACAACCGGCAATTTAACTCATTTATTATTACATTATAGCTTGTCAATCATGTAAAGTTGACACCTACACAATTAGGCTACGTAAAAATACGAAGTTATAATAATTATATTGGCAAAATCCAAAGAANCAATATTTTGACAACCGGCAATTTAACTCATTTATTATTACATTATAGCTTGTCAATCATGTAAAGTTGACACCTACACAATTAGGCTACGTAAAAATACGAAGTTATAATAATTATATTGGCAAAATCCAAAGAAGAAGATTAGATTTGAAATATTTAATAATAATATCCTTCAAAACCTACTGTTAACGACTGGATGGACTCGGATATGATCCACGTGCTCTCAATAGAAAATACTAGCCTACAGTGGATTTTAATAATACAAATCTGCATAAAAATACTGAACTTACAATAGTGTAATCCAAAGAAGATAATTAAAGCTAATACATTCAGGAATAATATGCTTCAAGACTTACTCACCGTGGCTGGATGGGATCGGATAACGCAAACATGCCTTCTAGCAAAATAAAGAACACGAATGGCGACAGCGTGCGTCCTAACACATCCACTTATTACATCTCCAGTCGTAGTAAAGAACTAAAACTAAGTTAGGCTCGCTCCCACGACCCTCGAGCACCACTGTTGTGGCGGCGTGTCTTCGTACCTCCCCTTTTCCTCACCCCTCAAGCTCTAGTCCATCCTATCACCACCTGTGCTATTACGTCTTTTTCTATTTATTTTTTTTGTTCCGTTCTAGTCCGAGAAAGGGTATAAAATAAGTACTCTCAGACTTACTTTAGATTATTATATCACACAACGCTGTTGAAGAAGGAACTTCTCTCCACGAAGGGACTGGGGGCCTTGGAGTATTGGGCGTGGATCTCACCGCCATGCAACTGATAAAGATTTATAAAGATTCCTCTCTTCACGAAGAAACCGGTGGCCACGGAGTATTGGGCGTGGTTCTCAGCGCCGTGCCACCGAGAGAAACCTCTCTTTACGAAGGGACCGGTAGCCATGTAGTGTTGGACGTGGTTCTCAGCGCCGTGCCACCGAGAGAAACCTCTCTTTACGAAGGGACCGGTAGCCATGTAGTGTTGGACGTGGTTCTCACCGCCACGCCACCAAGGAATATTCTTTCCGATTTCCTAAGTATAGAGGCGACGTTAATAAGTCCATCTAACTTATTATTTAATTGAAAAATTAGACATTTTTTATTTAATAAATTCAACTTACTTTGTGTTTATTTCGGATTAGTATAGTCGAGGTGACTATTATGTTTATTTTGAGTTCTTGTTTCAGTCAGAGTGACTAGTTTTTGATTTTGTATTATTCAAACTCTGTTAAAGTAGCCACAGTAACTCTAGTGTTTCGCGTGTAGTATCAGCTTAGGTGCGTAAAGTACGGAACTCCGCTTGTTTCTATATGGGGTCCACGCAGATAATCCTTTATTTTCTCTTTGCCCGTTTTTGGCACCTATTGACTGAGTATTAGTATTGTATGAATTATATTAGTGTTTCACCCCAGGGAGTGGGTCATTAAATACATGTACTATCGAATGCTCTGGCAATACCAATAAGGAAAGGACCGGCCATAGTACTATTGTGTGTAGACAACTGTATGTTAACCATCTACCAATGTAATCAAATAACCTTTCTATTGCAATTCGTTATACTATGTCTCTTAAAGAATTTTCTTACGTCCCAATCAAGCAAGCTAGTTTAAATTATAAATGTGTTAATAATACTATAAGTATATCATCTCCAGTTAACCTTTGTTTCACTGTTTTTCTTATAGAATCACCTGACCGTAGCCTGGCGTCAGTCCAGCTGTTTTGAATGGAACATTGCTCTTCAAGCCTACTGCATTTGATCTTGCCCGTGTTGCGACAAGACAGTATTAATCTGGAACTTCTATCTTATGTTTTTGTATATCTATTATAATCAAACATATCTTTTAATTTTCTGTTATAATAAATCTATTTTTGTTATTCTAATCATTTTATCAATCTGGTTAAAATAATTCCCTGGATTACCCGGTAGAATTTGGTGCAACATGAACAGTTATGTTTGTGTTTCCGTATATAATCACCTATATCGCATAGCGTTTAATTTATGTATTCATTTACCTACTTTTTACTTATCACGTATTCCTACCTATTTGGGCTACACGCATTATTTACCTATTCATTTGCAAGTGGTTTGCTTTATTAGTTATTTGTGATTTATTTCTACCGCATCTTTCTATTTTTCCAGGCTGGATGTGCATTTAATTAGGGATGAGTAAGTTATAGTTTGAGAATAAATATACCCACATTTGCATAGATGTTGGTTGGGTAATCATCTAGGGAAAACAACCTCAGTATATTCTGCCGGGATTCTAGCTCTGACCTCCCCATTATTGGCAAACCAGACTATAAGAGCTTGATATTGACTCCCACATGCCACCTGATGTGGGCTACATTTTGCTATCTGTACTAAAGTTGTATATATAAATCGAATCGGGGACTCTTGGATTAGTTCGCCACTGAGCCACTGATCTATCTATCCAGGATTCATCCGGTGTTCGGAATCACTCATCATTCTACCTCATCTGTCTGTCGTGAACGTTGCTCGATATCTACTGCACTCAGAGGTCTGAATTTTTTTGAAAAACAGTAGTCCCTGTGCACAAACATATGAACTTCAAAGGAGGAATTTTTCATTTTTTATTGGATTTCTTAAATTTGTTAAAAACTGGGTTGGAATAAATAATTTGAAGATATCTTTTTCTGTTTGAAGCAAATAAAAGCTTTTCCAGGGGTAACTAGCGCCGAGTACTACGCTCCCTTGTCTGCCTGTTTACCAGCTCTGACTGTCAGAAGCGACCCTCATTGAAGGTACAGTAGTAGCACCATGGCTTCTTTGGTGCTGACTGACAACTCACAGCTGACTCCTGACAGTCAAAATGTAGGTGTATACCTAAATTTTGACTGTCAGAAGTGACGGCTGCTAAACACATGTTTTTTCAGATCATCTGGTTTGGCGTAGGGATACGTAATTTGGTCTGGTGACTTTTTAAAGCTATCAGCTTTGAGCTATCAGTCAGCACCAAAGAAGCCATGGGGCTACTGTAGTTGGCTTGTTAATACTTGAGAGTACCAATCTATAGTCACAGACCATGACCTCTTTTTGTGGAAGTGTTTATTGGTTGTAGGAGGCAAATGGAGTTTGGAAAAGGAGTTGTGAATTGGAGAGCGTGTTTTTGTTTTGGAGTAACTATATCAGGCCCTAGTACACTGTGATAGCGCCGAGTACTTCAGCTTGATTTTCAAATAAGTAAAATGTACAGTACCTCCATGAATGACTGCTATCCGTACCAATGGTAATCTCCATCAGTTGTGCTATTTGCTCATTAATTAGATCTTGAGATATTCCTTGTGTGTTTCATTTGTTATCGATTAATAACATTCCCCTAAATGCAAGTAAAAACACACATTTTACAAAATATTGGAATGGCACACAGTCCTTACGTTCGTTATAAAATAGAATAATATAAATAGCACAAACGATTGTTAAATAACGTTCAGAACTCTTTTATTTACCGAGTGTGGTGAGATTCTGTTTCAACTTGAAGATTTGGAGTTTCATCCGTCGGTCTCTCCATCCAGATCTTTGTTCTGTGATATCTGTCTAGCAATGGTTATTCTCTATTATTATGGGCCTACTATACTTTAAAAAAAAAGTTTTCTGTCTAACTTTATCACAAAGTAAAATTTAGTACATAAAATTCAGGAGAAATTATAAGAGATATTACAAATTATGATCAAAAAAATGTCAAGACTGTATTAAAAATAAGAATATGACATGATATATTTAAAATTTTGAATGGAGCATGATATATATACTGTACAGAACTACTAGTAGGAAAATACATTTAAATTATTCGAGTGATTAATTTTAATTCGAGAAGCTTTAAACCTAATTAAACTTAGCCGCATTTTCCAATCGATGTTAACATTATAGAGATGTTCTAAACATATAAACTATCATGTCAGTTCCCCCATGCAAATGCTAGTTTTGGTCGAATGGAAATCGACCCTCCACGTTATTTTATTTCAACACCCCTCCACCCTGCTCCCATGAACAACGCTCCAAATTAAATAAAAAGTTTTAATAGTAGAGGAAGACTAAAAATAAAGGTCACCTAATCAAAATACAATCCACGTTCACGGCTAATCAGAGAAAATAAAAACCCAACATTATTCCACTTCATTGTACCGTGATTCACATTCAACATATGCAAATTATTGCCACCCTCCCTTGGTCCTGCCACCCTCGAGTGTTACCCCAATCCTCCTCCCCTACATTCCAGACATCTCCAGTGGTGGAGTGTGGCGCTATACGTGAGGCTGGCAGGAGGTTATACTCCCTTTATGAAACTAATCTTAATTTTGTATACGTATTTTCAAGTCTATAGCAATTATCTAAAGTTTACAAACAGCACAACAAAACAATTATATCATTTATATCTGTATTTAAAGATAATATTATTATTGTGTAAGAAAAATATAATTTTTGTTCAGATATTATAAATTTTTAACTTTTGGTACTTGAGCTACTAACATAAACAAATCTAAAAGTTAATTAATTATTAGTGTTATTTTAGGCCTATATATATATATAATTCAAAAAAGTAAAATGCAGTTTCAATTTAAGAATTATAAATGGTTTTAATTAACCGATTGTATGTAAATAAGATAAACTCCGGGCCAGGCTTTTGATGTGTTGTCATCTTTGTATTTGGTACATCACAGACAACGCTCATAAGTACATAATTCCTATTCATAATCTCCTGGTTATGTAAACTATTTTTATGGATAATTTTTTTGGTAATCTTTTGTCATTTTTGATTTCTAGGTCAAAACTTCTTGGGTATCATCATTTTTGGCGTTTATGTTAAGTAAGTATATTATAAAATTTCACCGGTAGGGTTTAATGAAAAAGAATCAATAATAAAACTCTTTCAATGCACAGTTGTTTGAGTTAAAATATGTCGTAGGCAATCTTTGTATGGATAGAAAATACACATTCCTGGTGAAAATCTACTAATTAATATGGGAGGGTTGCGTTGGAAGGGGATATCCATTACTTCTTAAGTAAGTAGGCCTAGAGGATTTGTAAATTCATATTATATTCAACAGAATGCAGGAGTTTAGTTGCCACATTTAGCAGGATGTAGGAGTTTTGTTGCCACATTTAGCAGGATGCAGGAGTTTAGTTGCCACACTTAGCAGAATGTAGGAGTTAAGTTGCCACATTTAGCAGAATGCAGGAGTTAAGTTGCCACACTTAGCAGAATGTAGGAGTTTTGTTGCCACATTTAGAGAATGTAGGAGTTTAGTTGCCACATTTAGCAGAATGCAGGAGTTTAGTTGCCACATTTAGCAGAATGCAGGAGTTTTGTTGCCACACTTAGCAGAATGTAGGAGTTTTGTTGCCACATTTAGCAGGATGCAGGAGTTTAGTTGCCACACTTAGCAGAATGTAGGAGTTTTGTTGCCACATTTAGCAGGATGCAGGAGTTATGTTGTCAAAGTCTTTTCATTGCATAAATACTTTTGACTGAGCGAAGCATATACATGTGTATAGCCCTAGCGGGTAGTGAAGCGTGGTTGGGGGGGAGGGATAATATAATAATAACAATACTAATAGATACATGATATTAATTTTGCAGTATTAAGCTATATTAACTACTACTGTTGATGAAGGCCTTCCTTCCTTCTCACTCTGACATTTTGTGTAGCGTCTCCCAATACTTCCCCCTAGATTGTACGGTAGGTGGCTCCACGAGGGTGGTTTGGAGTGACGTGGCGTGTGTGGTCCAGGGTTGAGGACCCAACCGCACCAGGGGTAAACAGTCACGTGCTCGCCCCCGTCGGTCACGTGTGCCAGAGTAAGGGGCGGTTGGGGAGGAAGCCAGAACAATCATTGGGCTGGTGACATTCTAGAAATTGAATTTACTCCTAAGTCCTAAGATTAAACTTCATGTAGCCTCCAATGGTTCAAACATCTAACAGCTCCAAAGGATACTTCGACAAAGGATAATTTGTTCGAAGTAACACTTTTTTCAACACACTTTATTCAAAGGTACGTTGGGTAATAAATGTATGGGTAGGTAAGATGCCCTACAGAGTAGTAAGGTTGTATAGAATGATTAACATCACCAGTAGGTAAAGGAGTAATTAAAGTGGTTAATCGAGGCAATAATATTAAATAAAGCAATTAAAAACGGGATGTACTCATAAAGTTTAAACATACATAGTTTTTTTCCTCAAAAGGATTGTAGCTTACAATTTTATTATATGGTATTTTTTATATAAAAAGCCTTTGACGATATTTTTTAACAAACATTAATACAATTTTAACATTATTATTAGTGCTATTTTATATATTTTCTTAACGTTCATCTAAAGGGACAGTTTTTTCCCATGTGACTTGACATATAGCCGTGTGAAGGTAGAGCTAGTAGCTTTTTTCATTTGTTAGAAAATGCTCTTTCTATAAAAATTAACTCCAATTTGTTAGATTTATTTTCAGTATTGAATGGACAGGACTTAAAAGCATGTTCCAATGTGGGTGTATAACTTACAGTTAAGGTTTGAAATACTAAATAAAGGCTAGTAAATAAAACAATATCATATTAATACAGTTATTATTAATCATAGAAATGGTATAGTCTCTAGTTTGGCAATACTTCTCATCACTTTTGATGGCAGAATGACATTGTCTCTTTCACGCCGTGCCTGATGACATCACAAGACTGTGGCGTGCTCTGCTCAGCGTCCCGCCGAGTTATTAATACCGGGCGTCGCGAGGCGTTGGGGCAGGGAGAAGAGAAGTGGTAGAAATCCCGAGGAGTTCATAAAGGCGTCGTCTTGGTGGAAGAAAGCAGAGGAAAATTAGTTTCAGGGGAAGAAGAAGATCGAAAAATAAAAAAATAAATGGGGTGGGTAGAGAAGAGTTAGAAGCGAAGAGAATCAAAGAAAAAATGAAGAGAAAAAAGTTTAAGGGCAGAGGGTTGGGGATGTGGGGGACTAGCTAAGGATGGGGTGGTAAAAATCGTCGTGAGAAACACCGGAGGACATTATAAGGATATTGAGAAGACTTTTTTTTCTCTACCATCGTCTTGTTTTCTTTTTATCTTCTTTTTTCTTCACTTTTCCCCTCTTGTTTGCAAATGAGCTTCTGTGCCAAGTCAGGGAGAATCTTCTTGTTGCCTGTAGAAGTGTATAAGGCCGCCCCCATTAGCACCCAGTGAAATCGCAATAAAATGAGATGAAGGGCATATGGGGTGTTAGTGTGCACAATGTCAGTTTGGCTGTTAGTTATTGGACATAGACGCGGGTAGTGGGTAGGGATGCGAAAAAAGGAACCGATACTTTACCAATATCGATATTTTACTTTCGTTACTAATATGTTTTATTCGATGCCTTTACTGATATTAGTACTTAAACTTCGGTATCTGATCGTTATCGAAAGAAACAACTTTCTTGTCATCTTTACTAATACTAGGATTAAATGTTTGCTGTGGTTAAAGAAGGGTACAAAATAGAATGAAAACATATATTACTAATCATATCTAGCTATTAAATAACTTTTCATCGCCAACATTTTTATGGACGTTTTAACATCTGCTATGGTAAAACCTTTTATAATATCCATCATACAATACTATTTATTATACCTACCAAGTTCCAACATGAACAACATAGATGTGATAGGCCTATGTATATTATAATGTAGTTGAATCAGTATGATTTTCAGTGTTTAAATAGTTATAAAAATACAATTATTACTATGCAAAAGTTGAAATTATTAATAGGTACTAGATAAAAAAAACTGATTAAAATTTCGATACTGATACTTACTGTTATCGATATTTTTCTTTTGATACCACATTCTTAGTAGTGGGGACACTCGATGGAAACAGGTTTGGTTTCTAAAGTATAATATATTTTATGTAGCCAACTTTTGTACTGTTGCAGGTTTATTGCGTTTCAGACTGTTGCTAAAGAAAAACATTTTTTTTTTGAGTGTGTATAAAGACAAGACTTTAAATACTCTACAAAAAAAAATTTATTTCAAAAAAGCACAGCATCCACTCACACATATGCATGACAAATTGGTTCTTAAGGGGGTCTAAGCAAAGAATTATAATTATTAACTAAGCATATAACAAACAGCTAAATGTTGCCCTCGAAACCATGGCCTTAAAATATATTGACCATTCCTTATAAATAGTGACTGACGTTCCTCTGCTTAATTGTGTTTTCTATGCCATTATAAGAGTTTGTTGTTTTATGTTTACTTTTTTTAATGAACCTAAAACACAGTAATATCACCCAAAGAGCTGAGAATAAACTTGCCATAGGAGAGCACACAAATAATAAACGTTCATTCCTAGTAGCGAGAACTGTAATGTTAAGTAATAGAATGAATTCAAATGGTTTTATTATTTTAGGCATCTCACAGCCTAGAATGAAATCATGTTCTCCAAAAAATTAATTGACCATACTGAGCATCACATATATGGCTACTATTATGCTGATTTATTAATATTTTGAAACATTAAGAGTTTTAAATATAAAAGAGATGTATGATTCGGTTTATGGATGTTTTTGAAGCGAAGGGAGTATGTTAAGATAGGAGAATGTGAAGGTATGGTAGTTTGTGAGAATGGATTAAGTGCGGAGTCCTTTTATAGCTATACAGTTTATTGCCTACCTCATAAGGGAAATGCGTGTTTAGGTATGGATGTATGTATTTATGCATATATAGTCCGTTCACCGTAGGAATTGTTTTCTGAAAGGCCTTTTTCCTAACATAAATCTATTATATAGTAGGATATTGGTAGGAAAAAAGAACTTTCAAAGAGTAATTCCTACCGTGAATGGAGTATATATATATATATATATATGTATGCATATATGCATGTATGTATGCATATATGTATGTATGTATGTATTTATGCATGCATGTATGTAGGCATGTATATATATATATATATAATTGCGTATGTATTGATCAATTTTTGATGTGTTTTTCTTACTAGAAAAACACTTTTGATCATAGTAGAGCGTAGCTGGCCTTCAGTAAATGGTTAATATTCTCAAAATTATTGAGTTTACAAAAGAGCCCATTAAATGACCGGGTAAAACTAACCTTAACGAACTATCACGCATTCAGTCAAAGTATCTAGTGGGGCATTATCATTCGCGATACGTAGGTTTAGTTCATTCTTTTATGTTTCAAGTGGAGAACAGAAGGGAGGAACGATCCAGAGATGAAGCCAAGTTTGGACCCATATCGCCTCTTCTAGCGGCGCCTTTGAAGGAAGCCTTGGTAGCTCGCTATAATAGCAAAACCACCCCTCTGTGCTGAGCGCTCGATTGGAAGCCTTACAACTCATGATGTTATCGCTACTTTTCATGTAAAAAATAAGTTTGTTCGCTCTATCTACCTCTCAAAAACAATTGGCTATCAAATAGGCTATATCTGCAAACTATTCAAGGTTTTAGTTAAATGAGAAAGTAGAGTCGTACTTTGGGAGTTAATTCCCCCCTTTCTCATATCTTCATGAAGTGTGATTAATAACATACTCTTGTATTTTTCCATGTATAGACAAGTAACTTAGTAGAGTCCTACAAAAATACATTTCTGTTCAGGGTTTTGTAAGAAAGGTCTATTTGTAGGTTCACGATTTACATGCCTCACTGTCTGACTCATTGAATATATTTCCATGTCTAGCAACAATTTCAAGTAAGAAACCCTTGAACCGCGATCAAAATAAGTCCAAAACAGTTTAACGGCTCAAATATTATAAATAATAATCCATTTTATCGTATGCGAATACTTTTTTTCCCCAAATTAACATACACAATGAATAAGCTTAAATAAATCATTACATTCGTAAAATGCTCATATCTCCAATCCATCCAATCCATCTTTCACGTGCAAAATATAAAAATTATTGCAACGGCGAAAAAAATTAACAAGTTGATAAATGCTGTACTTAATATAGAACGATGAGTAAATTGAGAGTTAGAGATTATCGTCTTTCATTTTTTGGATCATGAAGATAAATACGTTCTACTAACACATGTGGACAGGCGATATAAGGTGTAATTCTCAAAATATACAGTATTTTCTTTCAAGAAGATGTCGTGGTTCGAATCTCTGCCAGCTGCAATAGGTATTGTTTTCCATGTCTAATTAATATTGTCGTTTTCTCATCCCCTCGCTACGTTCATTCAGGTAACCTTTCTTTAAGCTATCTTACCCATATTTACTTCTTAGATCAAGTCATTACTAAATATTATGTCAAACGTAATAGTGGTAATAATATTAACAATCGTTATAATCGTAATGTATTTTTTTTCATAGCTCAGTTCTCACATACACAAACAATAATAACATAATAATGGACTATAGGACAAATGGAGGGTTCTGAGTTAAAGTGAACCAAAATAATATTACCATATGTTTTCAACAAAATTTAATCTACACTTAAGGTTCTCAAGTACACTTATAGGTTGTGTGATGAGCTTCTACACAAAATCAAAAATTGAGGAGGTTCCTGAGAAAAAAGGACCTATAATCGCAAAAGAAACTGAATTCGCTTCGTGCAGAACAAGCCAGAGAAGTCCTTAAAAATGACAGTAGCTCAGCCTCTAATTACACTTATGTTAGCACTTTTGATCTTCAAAAGGCATTTCCCTATCCAAAACTTTCTACCTTACAAAATAAATATGTACGTATACAATTTTGGTGTCCACTCCTTTAATGATTCCACTGGCTACATGTATGTTTGGAATGAGATTGATGGAGGCAGAGGCTCTGAAGACTTAGCGTCCTTGTGTTTGCAAGCATTTAAGAGAAAATGCACGAACCTACAAACACATAATTATTTTTTCATACTCGTGCAGTGGGCGAAATTGAAATATTAAAATGGCCTTCACATTGCTGAAACTAGCTCATGATCCCGACATGAATGTAGAAAGAATGTATGTTAAATTGTTGGTTTCTGGACATTCCTTCCTGCCAAATGATTCCGAATTTGGTATAGTTGAAAAGGCAAGCCAGAATCAACAATACATCTATCTGCCAGAGGATTGGATCCAGATTATAAAATCAGCGAAGAAGGAGAAACCTAATTTCAAAGTAGCTTTGATGCAAAGAAGTGAGTTCTTGAGTAACGAGTCTCTGCAAGATTTTGAAACCCACAGGCAAAAAGACATTGGACATCCCCTCAACTGGTTGAAGATACGCTGGTTTATATTTGAAAAAGGTTTACCGTTTACAATTAGTTTTAAGGAAACGTTCAGTGAGCTTGCTACTTCTTTTCGAGAAATAAATTTGCAAAAGAAAGGAGTAGAAAGAACTCTACAATCTCTAAATAACGTGCAACAAGATTCACACTACCAGTCTCGCAGCCCTGTGGATGATAGAAAGAAAACCGACATAAAGTTACTCTTGCCATATATGCCTCCGATCCATCACACCTACTTCAAAAATCTTCCTGCATTTCTGAATATTCGGTAAAGTGATTCTTCCAGGTAAAAAAAACTTTTTTAGAGTTTGACAAGAAATTGTAATAAACATGATTTAATTGGGCTTATTTAAGTTGTCTATGATAATATCCAGTAATATTATAAAAGTATCTTATTAATATGTGTGTTTTTAATAATAACAAACTCACAAAATATAACCAATATGAACCAAGTCCCGTATACACTCAAATTATATGTTATGACGTAATAATAGCTATTTGTTGTGTGAAAATATCAATAAAAAAGATTAAACCAAACATGGCACTACGCCTTCAAAGCAGTAAAATCAATTTATAGTCAATGTTTAATTAATTACAGTTGTTCAACTTTGAGATCCATTTTCTCATAAGTGACACTCGTGGACTTGGTTCACTCTAAATCTGAGCCCTCCATTAATATCTTAGCACCTACTCTTAGAAATTGAAACAATTTGTCTCATTTGAAAATAAAATTAGGGTTAATGCTTTAAGCAAATAATAAAAAAATAGAATTTTGTATATACAAACTAATTAGTGTAGGATAGATAAAGCTACTTACTCTATGATTAGGTATTGTTTTTACATATTAAAAAAATACTTTCACAGTATCAAAAAACTTTCATAATCACCAACGTGTCACTACAGAATATAAAGGAGCTTAATTAAAAATCCTACAATCGTTTCCGCTCTAATTACACCATTGGATCTCGGTTCACCAAATTATGTAATGCACAATTTTCAACATGATAAAACATAACGGTACCTGACCTATCACCGAGTTTAATTAATCCTAACTTTTTTTAAATATTGTAGTGAGTCTGATAAACAAATTAAAGCAGATTTCGACTTGATACAATATACTTTTTACAAGACTTTTTCCATATGTCCCGGCTATGTTTAGCATATAACTAACTAAAGCTTTATTAGAATTTGGATCAACCTGTTACACATTACAAAATAGTTGTATTATTTTTTTTATGAAGAGCTGTAAGGGATACGTTGGTTAGGCGTTGACTCTAAAGGGGTTACGGAATTGGCAGAAATTTGGAAAATAATTAAGTAAAAAATAGCCTTTCATGCTTATTGATGATTTATGGCTACTTTATAATTGAAAATAGAGCAGATTTAAGAGAGATATTTTTAAATAAATTAATCAATTCTCGCAGGTGGAATACATTGTGGGGGGTATAACCCGCACAATGCATAATCATGGGAGTGAAACTTTGATCTTTCGTCTAAGTGCCAGTTTCTTAGTCAGACTTAGTACGCCTCTAGCGCCACGTTATAATAGATTTGGGTGACATATAACTTGACCAGAATGCAATGGGCCAGATTCATTTCATATGCGAAACTGGCCTATTCCATTTTGGTCTAGGTATGTGTCACCGTGTATTTAGTATCGCGCCGCACTTATGGCGTCCTCGATCTGACTCTGAAAGTAGCCCTAAAAGTAATGAATATCAGGTAAAACTTTAACGCTACCACTGTGGCGACATCCATAGTCGTTTGGCCTACACGAGTGTGTTCATTAATAAGATCCCAGGTGTATTTAAGAGGAATGTTCCTTCTCTTTTCGTTTACCTTTTCTCACTGCTAGTTCCCCTTCCTTCCTAAGAATGCACACATCTTTGTTCCTCGTTCACAGTGATGGTGATTGACACTCATTTGTATGATTATAGACAGTGGGTTATATCAAAACAATCAAACAGTATTATTTTCATATAGATTTGTATTATTATTACTATTATTATTATTTCAAATAGTTTTACAAGACATTATTTCTTTAAATTAAGAACAAACTTTAAAGATGTGTGTCTAGTGAAATAATTTAATTTTAGTGCCTTTCAAGTGCGTGTGGTGTTATGGTACGCAGAGTTTTTTTTTTAACTGTACATGTGATATGTTATCACTGAATAGGTGCCCATTTTGACAGAACACATATAGGCTCTGCTCTATTTACCTCCCATTGTAGTATATTTTCTTTTTACCTGACCAATGAGTTTTCTACTGAGTGATAATAAAGTTCACTGGTACACTTTAAAATAACTCGTCTTACACCCAAAAACATTCCATTGTTTAGTGGCTTTCAAGAGAGGTTTAATTGTTTTTAACAAATTTAATTTCTTGATGGCTAACCATTTAAATATTGATAGGCATAAAGAGAACAGTAAACCTGAAAATTTTAGAGAACTTAGTGTGACAGGGAAAAGTTAGGGATGATTCAGAATTTGTTTTTTAATGTCACCAGAAATTTTAGATATATTTGCAATAATTTTCAAAATATGAAGTAAACGGAAGAGCCTAACCCAGTATAAACTATTAGTTATATCTCTTATTCATGCAGTTTGATCAGATAAATTACCAATTTTTCTCTAGTAAATCTTGTGTCAAGAATATAGTAGATAATATTTACAATATTTAGATTTTTATTCATGGTTTTGTATATAAAAATAAAATTCTTTTAATCCGATGAACCCGGGATTAAAAGAATTTCAAAACTCTCAAAGTGTATCAATCCTGAATGGGTAGTCTCTGTTTTAACACGTTTCTACCTCTAAAACCATTGACCTAGGTAGTCTTGGGATAAAGTTCTCGCCTTAGGATTCGATGATCATGGATTCAAACCTAACCGGTGCCAACGGATTTTTCTTGAGCGATATAAGTTGGTAGCACAACTTCCTTCCGAGAAAAAGTAAAGCCGTCAGTTCCATGTCTATGATGATTATTATTATTATTATTATTATTATTATTATTATTATTATTATTAGCACCGCGTCTTACTACCCGTTCGGGTTATATGCACTTACGCTAATGTGTAATGGTAGGGTGATTGTGAGATGAAATGGAGGACCTACAGTTTAACGTGGAATCCGAANATTATTATCACCGCGTCTTACTACCCGTTCGGGTTATACGCACTTACGCTAATGTGTAATGGTAGGGTGATTGTGAGATGAAATGGAGGACCTACAGTTTAACGTGGAATCCGAACCACGGCGGAGGCCTGGCATTCCCCACATTCACAAGATGTCTTGTCAGAGGTGAAGGAATGGTTTGGTAATAAGATAAATCTGTCAGTTCCATGTCAATTGTGGCATATAAAATAGCCCTGGAAAGAATTTGAAAATACCTTATCTGGCAAAATTGACAGGCCCTTTCTCTTTTGCTCGTATAAATTCTCGCGTGTTGATTAGTCGGTTTATAAAGTGCACGTTAAATACTTCCAATAATTTTTTTAAATGAAATTTCTCTAAAATTAATATTTTTGGGACATTCTCTTATACTTCCAATGCTATATAAAAAATAATAGCATTTATAGAGGTTTTAATGATGATTTTGTTAAATATTTACAACCTTCTACCAGGAACTTTAAACTTGTATTTATAACAAGTAAATTGTTAAATAATATCCATTAACACGGTTTATTTTAGAAGAACAATTTTTTATCCAAGAAAGTACAAAATTGTTTTCCAACACCAGAGATTGAAAATAACTCGATTTGAACACTCTTAAAATGAATCGATTGCAACTCTATTCGGTCTACATTAATTAAGTAATCAATATAATTTCTTGAACAAACTTTTTAACAGACAGTACGCGGGTCTTTTTTTCTACACATTTCCCTACGCTGTTATTCGTCCAGTCCGCACGCATTTAATCACACTAATGTGTTAAGGATGAAAAAGTTAGAATCTAGAGAAAATGTATCCATTTTATCGTGAAGCTAGAGTAGGAAACCTTTTAGGAAAATATACCCTCTATACACCCAGTTGAGATTCAAACCCTGGCCTCCTAAAAAAGCAGACTATATGAGCTTGACACTGAGTCCACATGTTTGCCAGCGCGGGTAGGAGTTCTTTAAGCTATAAATTGTTTTGGATTCTAGCCAATATATTATTTTATGTCACTTAATAAAATTTAACTTTTATTGAACTCATCGAATGCCAATCATTCCTGCTAGTTTTCAATTCTCGCTCATATCCCCAGCCCCCTCGACAAGGGATGAGTTCTTTGTGACGCGACATCATTTTCTCGTCTCCCGCAGCGCGGTGGAGTACACGTGCGATCATCAGCTGATGAGTGCGAGGTGCTCGCGGTGTATTGGCCTCGTACCCCCCCCCCCCCCCTTCCTTCCCCCATCCCCC
>CABFVX010001895.1:100281-113095 GCA_902151425.1 Timema shepardi | reverse complement strand
CACACCCTTGCACAAACGACATCCCCCCCTCACACCCCCTGAGAAGCCGGGAATGACTCATATTGTGTCACTGGGGGTACATATCATCTCTTACTATCGTTATACAGATTGTGGATAAAAATGTCCGATACATGTTGAAATACTAGATAACAAGCGAGCATCCGCCATTAATAAAGGCTAATGGTTACATCAATCACCCACATAGATGATCACGCAGTCCAAGGCGTCATAAACACGATACATTGAATCTCCTGTGACAAGAAGGTCCAGTTACTAACCTAGACCGTATTGACTGAGGAGGGGTTTAGCACCACGTCTTACTACCCGTTCAGGTAATGTGTATATGTGCTAATTAAGCTAAAGCGCTATGAATGAGGAAGGTTGGATGTAAAAATAAGTGTACTTGTATTTGCGCCGAGGAAAAGTAGAAAACCCATTTAGGCAGAAATACCATCAGTACACCTGACCGTGATTCAAACCCCTGATATCCCTGTCATCAGCAGTCCTGTCTATTGCGAGAGTGACGAGAGTCTAGACCAGGGGTCGGCAAACATTTTTTGTAAAGGGCCAAATAATAAGTATTTTACGTGCTGCGGGCCAAGGGGCAAACTCGAAGGTATTAATCCATGTAGGCTTGCCTACCTAAATAACAAGAGAAAACCAAGTTTTCACAAATTGATTGAACAAAATGTAACGTAATACTAATTATATTACAATTGTTTGAAATACAGATCTACCAATCAGAAGAATGGATTTGCGCGCTTTTTTTTTTAAGATAATATTTCACCAAATAGGAGCTGAAATTTAGTACCTACTCCCTATATAAAAATTGATTGCAAATGTTCATTTGTTAATGATGACCCTGTATTGAGATTTTATCATTTCATTTTTGAAAATAGTTTCTCACATAGGTAGGTGCTTCCAAATACAGATATAAAACCCATAGCATATGATCTCAATCGACCATATTCATCGCTTCGAGGACAATTATAGAATTCTGTTAAAATAATTCTCTTGAAATTTGCCTTTTAGCATGTCATCACACTGCAGATCAATCATTTCCAATTGAAGGTTAGGGGGGAGCCTCTCAATTGCACCGTCAAATGAATTTTTAAGTATGGAAATGCCTTCTGAACTCGCGTTAATATCCGAAGAACTTTGTTGAATTTGAATTTGAAAATATAAAATCCATTCTTAGCTCGTGGACCGTACAAAAAGAGGCGTTGGTCCAGATTTGACCCATGGGCCGTAGTTTGCCAAGCCCTGGTCTAGACCATTCGACCAACAAAGAGTGAAAAAAGGGGGGGTCGGGGGGGCTTTCAAACGGTGAGTTATTTATGTGTTTTTCTTATTCTCTCTCAATGATAATTCGGTTGAATTTCCTAAAAATAAAAAACTTTCTCGTTCTTACTATTAAAAATAAGCCATTAATATGAAATTGTATTGGGCGTAGTGATTTTTAAAAAAGTAGGCTTCATCACTGTCCAAGTGTTTTATTCTTTGATACGAAATATACTCTTATTCTTTCCATTCCTTATTAACTCTATTGCCTTTTCGTTGGTGGATTGAAGGAGGGAGAGAGACTTAAATCTCCTTCTGAGTGTCTCATTACATAAAATAAATTATCTTATTTCAAAAGATGCTTTTGACACGATTTTATTTGACAATTCCTAAACTAAGCTATACGTCCGGATTGATTCTGACCCCAACTTTTTCCCCGATTTGTTAAACAAATTCATGCAGTTTGAAATGTATATGGATCAATTAAAATAGGTTAATAAAAATGTTGCCTGTAAAATCGGGTGGCAATACACATATTCATATAGCCTATATAGAAAAGACTATTTAACACTTATTTTGACTTCTTTAAAAAAAGATTCTTTTGGCTTTAGCTTGATGTTGGCGAGTTCACTATTTTTATGTATCTTATCCTATCAGTGGTTGTCACTGAAAATCCAGAGAAAATAATGATCCCTTTAGAATTTAATCATTTCACCTACCATTCCATTGTTCATTATTTACTAATATTTTCTCACCCTAACATAGCCATTGCCTTTGAATTGGCCTAGATTTTTTTTTCTTTTTTGATTTTCATTAGTTTAAAATTTGTATTTATTTATGTATCTTACTTTGGTGGCCACTTTTATGTTGACAGTGACCTTAGACCCATATTCCCTTAATTTTGACCTATTGGTATCTGCGTGTGTGTGTGTGTGTGTAAATAAGGGTAGTATCCTTTAAAGATGGCACACTTAGCTTTTTATTTGAGTCCTAGCTGACTATACTCGATATTCAGCGGTTATTACTTTCGAGTCGAGTCCCAACCATATAAAATACATTTACAGTCAACTTATTGATTACACCTTAAATTAATTAATCGTTCTGAGCAGTCAAAATATGTAAAACCTTTTAGAGAACATTCCATGCAGCAGATCTTCACTCAATATTCTTCAAATAAGAAAAGCATATGATATAAAGTTTTTATTGTCTTTTTATAAATTACCTTCTTCCAAAGTCAGAATAATTTATTTAAAATAAACCAACCAATGTAAAAGCATATTTTTTAAGTTTGATAACTTTTTTCAATTTCAAAGTAATTTTTATAATATTAGTTAATATATTGTATAGACCCGTTAGTTGTATAGTTTATATTGTTATTGACAATATTATTCTTACTACTAAGAAAATATATTGGCTCAAAGTAAAATGCAGTACAATCTTTACTTACAAATAAGTTCGCTATGATAAATTATTTATACTTATGATTTTTGTCATAACATTTATTGTATTATTACTAAAGTATGATTGAATTCTTCTTGTGGAACATTATGAAGAGAAAAAAAAAATACATTCAAATAGTTTCTTAATAGTAAAACTATGTTAGAAAAACGAGTGATTTAAAGTATTTTATTATTTTTGTGAAATATTCCTGGCCAGATAAAAGGTGTCACTAGGTTTCACTAGAGACCCCCCTTCCCCTATGTTATTCCTCCTAGATCCCTGTGACAAGGTAGCATCCGCCCATGTTTCTTGGCCTAGCTCCCAGAACTTGTAATGGCGGGCCAAGACTGGACCGGGGAAGAAGCGTAGGAAGTGACATTACACTACGACTGCCAAGCATTCCCTCCGTTCCCTTAGCTTCCCCTAGTAGAATCACTCTTTCAACCCCCACCCCCCTTTCAGACAGACGGATGCATTAGACGGACTTCCGGCGCCTTCTTTACCACTGCCCCCGACGCTGACACTCCCTCTCAGACAACTCTCCAACGAGAGAAGCAGGGGTGGGAACAACTGGAGGATCTCGTCCAGTGGTTCTCGAGGCTCCTCCGCCGTGGCCAAGATTTCTTAGGAAACATCCAGCCAGATCCGAGTGATACTGGGCTTTCATGTTCTTACTGTGAGGATAGATCAGAGATTGCGTTATTTGGAGTTCACTATAAGGTTGTTTTTCATTGTTACTCATGTGAGGGTAGATCATAGACACGAGCTATTCGGAGTTCACTATAGATGTAATTTTTCATTGTTACTCATGTGAGGGTAGATCATAGACACGAGCTATTCGGAGTTCACTATAGAGGTAATTTTTCATTGTTACTCATGTGAGGGTAGATGATAGACACGAGCTATTCGTGAGTTCACTATAGAGGTAGTTTTTCCGTTGTTACTTATGTGAGGGTAGATCATAGACACGAGCTATTCGGAGTTCACTATAGATGTCATTTTTTTATTGTTACTCAAGGGAGGGTAGATCATAGACACGAGCTATTCGGAGTTCACTATAGAGGTCATTTTTTATTGTTACTCAAGGGAGGGTAGATCATTGACACGAGCTATTCGGAGTTCACTATAGAGTTAATTTTTCTTTGTTACTCATGTGAGGGTAGATGATAGGTCACGAGCTATTCGGAGTTAACTATAGAGTTAATTTTTCATTGTTACTCATGTGAGTGTAGATCATAAACACGAGCTATTCGGAGTTCACTATAGAGGTAATTTTTCATTGTTACTCATGTGAGGGTAGATGATAGGCACGAGCTAATCAGAGTTGACTATAAAGGTCATTTTTTCAATATTACTCATGTGGGCGGACATTAGGGAAACGATTTATTTGGAGCTCACTATAAAAGCAGTTTCTCAATTGATTTTTTCCCCCATTCTTAAACTTTTTTACGCCACATTGTTTAAGGTAAAAGTAAATGGTTTGCCCTCCCATGAAAGTGAAATTGATATATGCTTGGACATGGACATGAAGTATTTTTTGCCCTAGCAAACAATGTTTCGCATTTAAAAATTCATTTGGAAACTTTCCTAATAAACACCTAATAAAATATATAAGCGCTTAGCAAGGCCAGGAGTGTTAAGTTGCAAACACCAATGAGGGTTAACATAGGGTATTTGTTCGAATACAATTCGAGTAATGTATTGTGGTTTTTATCAGATTCTGAGCACAAGCAAAGGTTTAAGACTCACTGTTAGTGGTATTCGAATCACTCATACCTACCCATAGTTTTTGCACCCAGAGGAAGTTTAAAAATCTTGGGACCAGTGACATTCGAAAGAATGAAGGTATCACAGAGATGTAGGCTATACAAACCATATAAGAGATCTATCCGATGTCGAGGCCTACGATAATGTCACTTTAAAAGGGGATCACTCAATACCCAAATTGCTCCGCATGTCCTTCGTTTACCCTGAAAGGTTTCAAGGGTTATCTTACATGCTTCTTCTATCGCGTATCTTATAATATAGTCCCATAGCTGTTTTTGTGTGTGTGTGTGTGTCAGCACGTCTTCTTAACAGCCAATTGGGCTACATGCATACACTACGTGTTAGGGATCAGTGAGATTGAATTTAGAGGAAGCACACCCCATTTCTGTGGGAAGGAAACTGGAAAATAATTTAGGAAAAACTACCCTCCGTACACCCGACTGGGATTCAAACCAGGATATCACTGTACAGTCTATTGCGAGAGTGATTTCAGGGTATTAAACTATTAGACCACTGTAGTGGGCTAGGAGCATAAAGAAAGACTGCTAATTTTCTAAGTAAGCTGAGTGAGCTTTTAAAGCGGTTGTAGTATAAGCAGTGTCAGCATATTGGACTGTGGCCCGCCAAGTATGTGTATTGCTTACTGATGTCTCGGAGAACAAGAATATGATCGTTGAGTATCGACTTTTACCGTTACACACCGCTACACTATTATGTGTGATTATAGCCGCCCTTTGCCTTCGTGTCAGAAACGCTGAATTATGTTTTCATTATGTCGACATCACAATGGGAACTTGATTACGGATAAATTTTGTTTGCTTTCGCTAACACATTTTCAATAAGTTGACCAACATGAGTGATTAGATCCGTATTGAGTGACGGTATTGAAAATAAGTACTGGAAATAAAATGAACTAATAAGTTTCAGAACGCAACTGACTTATGAACATAATATTTAAAAACAATTAATATAAACTATACTAGAGTAGGTATACATTCTTTTTACCTTCGACGATGAGATACACATTGCAAAAAACATCAGGTCTCGATTTCGGCTGATAATATAGAGGTTTCTCAACCTCCCAAAGGTAGTTCCTCGTTTTCGCAAAAAATGTATTGTATGGTCCAATTCATTGATAATTATTTATTAAATGCTTATACTAAGTCGTAGGCTCCATCATACCTTAGTAAAAGTTTATAATTAACCTACCAAGATTTTGGGCTTTAGCCTATATTAGGGGCTTTTAATGTGTAATTCTTAAACCAAATTATATTTATAAACAACCATGTCTTACGCACAAACCTAGTTTTTTAAACAGACACGACAGTTCCTCCCAAACTGTTGATTCATGAGAAAGGGCTCCAATCTAAAAAAAAATGATCAATTTCTCGTCCATGCCGGAATTCTACGCCGGGACGCTTAGCTTAGCAGACAGACACAGTGCCAGTTGAAGTCCAGTTTTAAGACTCGTACTCGAATTTTGACCAAGTTTTCCAAGGTTTAAAAAAAATAGTTTTACACCCACCCTCCACGTAAGTATAGTTACATTTCCCTAAAAAATCTACCTTCCTCCTCATATCCCCATTGGAGTAAATATATGGAATATCCCTATTTGATAGTAAATTTATTTGCCCAAAATTTTTATGAATATGTCTTACGTTGCTAATAACTAAGTGCTGTCGTTATAACTTAAAATATACTATGCATTAATTACCATTAACCCTAGGTGTAATCTCTAAGTATTTACATAAACGGGAAAGCCGTAACTGATTCACTCAACAACCCACTAACTCACTTCCCAATTCCCATTCTCCTAGAAAGATTAAATGAGACATATTCCTCGTTGCTTATAGATCACTCATAAAAACTACATAGAGGAAATTCATAAAACACCCCTAAAGTGGTTAAAATAGGATATAAAGTAGGCTACTTTATAAATCCGAACAATTAATAGGCCCTACTCTCATTCCTTTTTAGCTTTTCGACACTTTAGCTCAGTCGGTAGATGTTCTTGCTACTGAGCTAAGGGTACCAGGTTTGATTCCCAGCATGGCTGAAAAATGTATCATTGGTTAAATATAGGTTTACCCTTCCATAGTGATGAATTAACGGCCGGGGACTGTATGTTGTGCCTGTCCTCGTCTTAAGAAAGATTATAAGTCATATGAAGCTATGACAGGCCTAACAAGCCGGTAGTGGAGAATATATGGCTTGAATAAGAAACTGACTCAGACGATAGGCTAGAAAAAATAATATATGTAAAGTAAATTCTTGTTTAACTTGGGGAGGATATTTAGCATAAACGTACCTCATGGGTCAATTTAGAAATGTACGATATGAAATAACTCTTATTTTACCCCTGTAGGGATAAGTATCTAGGAACCAACACACGACCCTCTCACCATCTACACCCCCATACCAAATTTAATCCAAATTGAAAGTATCGTAACAATAAGCACCAAGTAACGTCATTTACAGGAATCAGTTATTCGTTAACTTGGGTAATCCATTGTAAGAACAGGTACTCCAGCAAATTTATCAATACATAAAATATCTTAGGTACCAATAAAAGAAAATACAAAATGCCAGCCTTAATACATCAAAGACAGCAAATTTGGTTCTACCCGATTGTTTTCCACACCCCTGCTGTGATCCGAATTCTTTGCTTTATTCTAATAGTACTGCTGTTCTGTTCTCCCCCCTGTGGCACTCGACTTCCTCACCCGTAAAAATGCATTTCACTGCCGCAAAACTTGATGGATGTCTACAGAGTGAGAGAGAGAGGGAGGGGTGACCGGCGCGAGTTTCCGCAACTCGCCCGACCCCATCCCTCCTCATCCTTGCCTGCGTCATCTCCATACAAATCACGTCACTTCCGTGGCTATAAATAGAACAGAACTCTCGGGAGGTGGGTCGGTGGAAATGCTAATTTGCTAAGGAAACCCGCTCTGAAAGTTTCACAAAAGTCGCCCACCCTCCCTCCTTAACCACCCTTCTGGTAAAATAACTTGAAAGGTTTTTTTTTTTCGTCAAGAAAAACTGTTGATGTCGAATAAGGAAGCCGGAAAACGGTGATAAAATGGGAGACTCGTTTTCTTTTGAGGAACAAAAGAAAAAGGACGAGTGCAATCGATATTGGGGATCAATTTGTTTTGACCTTTAGATGCTTGTCATCCACGTTTTGCTTATCGAGTTATTTTGGAATTATACTTAAGATTATATTTTAGACTTCATCTTTAAAGATAAGCCCACCTTGAGGGAAAGCAGTATTCTATTTTGTGTCTAAAAAAAACTGTTAACACTTCTTTCAAGATACATAATTCCTTATGCATTCAATTTTGATCTTGTGTCCTTGGCTGATTTATTGGTGACATTTTAGTTATAGAAGAAGTTTGGTTTATTGTGTACCATAAGATTCCAATTCTAGAACCACCTTGATTCAATTAATTTAAGGAGATCTCAAGTCTGTAGGAGAACCTTTTTTATTTAATTTTAGAAGAACTAAATCTAGATGGACCTTGGCTTAGCTTAGCTCAGTTCATAAAAGCCAAGTCTAGAAGGACCTTGGCTCGTTTAATCTCCAAATATCCTAAGTCTTTCAGTATCCTAGTTCATAATCTCAGATCACCTTGGTTCATTTTATCTCAGAAGAACAAAGTATAGAAGGACCTTGGCTCAATATCAGGAGAACCAAGTCTATAAGGACCTTGGTTAAATAATATAAGACGAGTCAAGTCTAAAAGGTCCTTGGCTCAGTTATTGATCATAGAAGAACCAAGTCTCGAAGGACTTTGGCTCATTTAATCTCAGAAGAACCAAGTCCAGAAGGACCTTTTCTCAATTAATCTTAGAAGAACCTTAACTCATTTAATCTCAGAAGGACATTTTCTCAATATAAGAAGAAACAAGTTCAGAAGGACCTTGGCTCAATTAATCTAAAAAAAAACAGGTCTAGAAGGACTTTCGGTTATTTAATATTAGAAGAACTAAGTCTAAAATAATATAGAATCTCTTGATCTCAGAAGAACCAAGTCTAGACGGACCTTGGATCAATTAATATCAGAAGAATAAAGTCTAGAACAACCTTGTCTTATTTAATCTCAGAATAATCAGGTTTAGAACAAACTTATTTCATATAATATTACAAGATCCCAAGAATATAAAGTCCTTGGATCATTTAATCCCCGAAGATATCAGGTCTAGAAGGACCTTAGATAGTTTAGTAACAAGCTGCCAAGTCTAAAAGAACCTCGGTTCATTTAATTCCAGATGATACTAAAGCAAAAGCAAGAGCTTTGTTAAATTTACCAATATCTTAGGTCTAGAAAGAACGTGATTGATCTCAACAACGTTTAAAAAAATATGACATCTATAAATGCGTTGCTTCGTTTTAATACACAGACTAACATATGTATTACTGGTACTGAAGTTCTGTACTTATTTGACATGTTATATTAGAATTAACAGAAGTAACCGGTGTTGACCGATGCAATACATTGCATGGTTATCCCGGTCAATGCTTTTCATGGCTTCAAATAGAGGGAAAAAATAATTTCATTTTATTTCTTTAGACCAAGTTTTTAATGAATTTAAAAATAATCAAAAATTTAAAATTACAGCCATGAGGGGAACATATTTGTGCACAGGGGCTAATAATTTTAAAATTCCATCCCTCTGGATGTGGTAGATATAATGAAATACAGACAAACAATCTCTTTATTTTATTAATATAGGTAATCGTGGATAAAGTTTTATTTTAGAGCGCCAAACCATAAGTAGTAAAGATACACCCCAATTTTCTTACCAGTAAACATAACTAGCAACTATGAAAAGCTACTAGATCTATTTTAACGTATTCATACGTCAGGTCATGTGATATATAGTGGTCACTTTGAATATAAATTATCGATATATATATATAATAACACTGATAAAATAGTAAAATACTATAAATGTTGATTGCAAAACGCTTGTATTTTCTAAAAGGTCCTCCATAATTCAATTCGTGGTTTTTTAACACCGTAACTTACTACCCGTTAGGATTATACACCAGAAATTCATTGAAAAATGGTTAAAAAACAAAGAACTCCACAAAATATAAATGGTATGACAAAATCGCACAAACCTTCTCATATTTTGTGTTATAGTCTCGAAGGAAATGTTCAAAAAACCGTTTTCATTTAGTAAGCTAAGTATGTTTTCCTCGTAAAAACAAACACATCATCTTGCTAGTCACAATAAACAATTTTTTTTATATAAATTTTAAATCAAATTATTGTTCTGTTATTTTTAACAAATTTCAATTTTTGAAAAATAAGTTATTGCAAACTACTTCAAAATTATGTAAAATAGGCATGTGAACAAATAAAAAATGTTCTTAATTATTTTGAAAAAATATTAACCTACTACATGCCCATTTTGAACTCAATCTTCAAGGCCAATTACAAAAATATTTTCATACTTTTTAATTTGCTGTAAGTAAAATAGATTACATTATTACTGATAATGTAAAATAATCTTCTGATACCAATATTGAATAAGCCCGTTTGAGATACTATTTTCAAGAAAATTCAAATTTTACAAAAAATCAATCAACAAACCCCTATGAAATGATATTTTTTAGAAAAACAAATATAGAAGATCATCATTTATAATGGAAAAAACTCAACATAAACCTAATTTACACAAAATATTTGTAGCCATTTTTTAAATTCATGCAAATTTTAAATAACTATCAGAAAACTACCCTTAAAAAAACCCCACCCCCCCAAAAAAAATGACACCTAGACATGGTAATTGAATCCAGGATGTTTGGCTTGGTACGCCAATGCGCTAATCACTGAGCTATGCAGGAATCGTCCCGTACTCATGGTTATTCTTCATTGATATTTTAAGGCAGAGTCTATGATGGACATGAGTGAAGAATGACCCTGGACACGGGACGAATCCTGAATAGCTCAGTGGTAGAACCTTGGCGTGCTAAGCCAAAGGTCCAGGACTCGATTCCTGTATCCAGGTTTCAATTTTCAGAATATGATATCTAGATGTAGTAATCCTCACTACAAGCATACAAAATAGCTTTGACCATTTGATTCTTAGTCTAGGTAGCTAAGTTTGTAGAGCATTCATGATTGAAGTCATAGCTCTCAGGTTAATATTCTTAGCAATAAGCACCTCTCCCATTTTCTTTAATAAGAGATTCTGTATGGTTAACTGGTTACATGACACCCTACGAAATTTGCTTCAGGAACCCTCACCTCCCAACAGAGTGGGTAGAAAAGTTAGGTGCGGATATATCGTGTTGGCGCGGGTGGTAGGGGTTCTCAGGGCGATTCGTCGCGGTTCAAGAGCGTGGCGTACGCAACACAGCTGACAAACCAAGGCTCCTTTTTTTGATAAGCGTAGCCAATGGCGTCACGGCCCTACGTAACCACCGCGCGCTGTGCGAATATACCTCCCCCAACCCCTTCAGGCTATCCCTTAACACTTGCTTTCAAAATCCCCCAATATCAACGCACATATACATTAGCCTCCCCCTTTATAGACAACTTGTAATTATTCATGACGGCCAATATATGAAGTTGGCTGTCATGCATCTATATATATTTGAGTGTGTGTGTGGATGACTTGGGTATTTTCTCTGTGTGTGTTTTACAAGTGTTTTAATTCTCGCGTGAATTCTGATGAGAGAAAAATTTTAGGGGTTGGCTCTGAGCACTAGAAAACACTGCCAAGTAGTATTAAAAAAAGTGCCTTGGGAGGGGAAAGGGAGGGATAACCACAGCTGATTTGGTTAAACATCTTACTCACGTAGGTACAGTCTCATGCCCTATATAAATAACCAAATAATATTTTAGTAATTTCTTTTTTTATGATAGGTTAAACTATTTAACGTGAAAATGTAAACACGTGTGTTACATTAGCCCACGACTAAACAGATTAGAACACTCTCACATCACGTGGACACTTGAACTAAATATCAGGCTTATCTATGCAGGTTTTAACGTGATGGGAAAATCGAGGTTCGAAGGCCTGATGGTTTTACTGATACTGTTTTTCCCTCTATGCTTTCCCTTTCTCCCCCACACTAATGCAGACCATTATCCTCTAAATTAGTATTATACCTTCTCTGTGTAAACAGTAAAGGTATATATGGATAACCCGAATACATTCTAATAAATAAACTACGGAAGGAAACTTTAAAGTATTTGTTAAGAGAATCTATCTCAAGGGAGATACAGAATTTTTAATATTTTAAAAATAGAATTTAACCAAATTATTTAAAAGGTATAGATCACGGCTGACTTAATTGAAAGTTTTAATTTATATAATAATAATATTTTATATAAATTAGCAGTATAACTTATTATTAGAAATAAAAAACAAATTTAAGGCCTAGAATATTTTATATCAGTATTTCTTGAAAGTTAAACTTTAAGATTATTTGTAGGGAAAAGTTTTGCTAGTAAGTTGTTAACTTGATCAAATGTGAGCCTAAGCTTACCATGGAAGACTTAATAAAATAAAATAAAATAAAAAATAAGCATTTTCTGAATATATATTTTTTAAATTAAAAATTTACTTTAATTTTTGAATATAGCAGACTACGCTTAAAACCAAGGATTTAATTAGGGATCAGGAAGGTAATTTAGAGGAAACGCACACGTATCGGCATGGAAAGAGGATTGAACATCGATAGCAAAAAACTGACTTGAACCCCAACCTCCCTGTCAACGGCTGTCAAGAGAAACGCTTCTCTAAATCTTTTAGCCACCGCTACAGGTGTTTATTAGCGAACATATTTCTAATATGTATTGGTTTCAATAGTGTTATTTTAGTCGTATCTCCTTTCCTAAAGTTAGGGAAGTTTCAGTGATCTGATACCGGTTTTAGCAAAGGAAGGAAATGTAGGTATCCATACAAAGACTGTCGAAAGAAAAATAAGGTAATATAAAATATTGTAACAAGATTAGAGTCTGGCAGCGGGACCGGCCTGTTCTCGTTGTTGTCCCTTGTATCTGCGCTCCTTGTTATCTCTGTCTCCCTCCTTGTCTGGCGGGTGGGCGGCGACCTTCTCGCTTGACTGGAGGATCAGAGGGGCCGAAGGGGTATGGGGGGGGAGGACGGAGACAAGTCTAGAGGGGTCTAGATCCTTTTTATTCTAGAAGTGGAGGATTCCAGACCCTCAGCTCTCACCACCCCTATAAATACAAGCTCAGCGGTAGCCTCAAGGCAGTTCTTGGCTCGCGACTGAAGAGTCCGGGAGTTCGTGTGGCGCGTGCCGCGGTAGTGTGTACGGCATGGGAGTGGACCGGCGTGTCCAGTG
>CABFVX010001895.1:79553-97306 GCA_902151425.1 Timema shepardi | reverse complement strand
GCGGACCGGCGAGTCCAGTGTTCGTGTATTGCGGGTCATCGCCGTGTATCGTGCGTGAGACAAGTGACTTTTGTTATCCTTTTAGAATACTGTGTTAATGAACATTTTTGTGACTGTCTTTTAAATATTTGAATAGTTATTAGGTGTTTTATAGTTGTTAATTTGTTTATTTAATTTACTTATATTTTTATGTGTTCTATTAGTTTATTAATTTACAGACTTGATTAAGACTCTTTTTATTTTATTTTATGACTTGTTTAGTTGAAATTAGTTTATATGTACAGTTAATCGGTGTGTGTACATAGTGATAATTTTAATAATTAAAACTTTGAATATTCCGCGGGCATTTTCATTCGTGTTTGGTCGGCAGCATACCCCAATATCTCTAAAAGAACTCGTGGTTCACACGTCCACGTTTGAACGGCCTGTGACCCTCCCAGGTCACGTGCGCCCCCCACGTTACAATATGTTTCCTTGTGTGTTCCGCAGTTTACTATCCATTCGGTATACTCATATATTTACACTAAATGGACAAGGATTAGGAAGGTAGGATTGAAAGGGAATGTGGAGGGAGATGGGAATCATGTTGGGGGAGGGGGGGAGAACTGTAGATTCTAAATATTACTTCTATGCTATTGGCAAACTAAACAAGACTAGACTGATTCCTTCTTAGTCTGATTCCTTTGTCCCCGTGGGGGACTTGTGAGATTTAGGAATATGTTGAAACGCGATCTTGTACATATATGTTTTTTACAAGAAACATAATACTGAAAGAACTAACGTTTTAATCTTATAGTCTACTTTCTTTATTTCTCTCCTATACCTGCCCCTTCCTCCCTCCCACCTAAGATAAAACTTGTATTTGGGGCTTGTGAGGGGTGGGGGGATTATCATCTTAGCCGCCATACCCGGGCAGCCAACCTCCGAACAACATTTTCCCACAGATACATTATCACGTGATTAATGAGCAGATTATTCAATAACCTCGCCTCCTTCATCTATCTCACTTCTTCTTTGTAGAGTGGGGAAATGAGAGGGGAGGGCATCCTCTGCATTCCTGCAGCTTCAACAGTGTTGCCAACGCCGCTAAGGGCTTTCATGCACGATTAATATTGTGAGTTCACTGTTTTTGTTTATTATGTTACCTTATACGCAAGACTTTTATGTTTGATTGATGTATGGGATCTTAAACAAGAAAAATGGTAACAAAGAGGCGGCGTATCTAGAATCCAGGTTACAACCGCACCAATGAGTATATGATCAAAGGCGTCAGTCTCATCTTGTTTAATTTTTTTAGCAGCACGTCTTACTACCCATTCGGGTTATACGCTTCTGTACTAATTACGCTAGTGGTTTTTAGGTATGTGAAGGTTATATTCAGAGGAAGTTCACCCACATTTTCGTTGAGTGAGAGTGGAAAACCATTTTGGAAAAAACCTTCTGTACATATGACCGATACTCGAAACTCGTTCTCTCCATCACTGGCAGTCTATTATATAATGAGAGTGACACCTTATACCATGTGGCCACCGATGCGGGTCTTATATAGATTGTCGGTGAAGTGGGGTTTGGGGTTAGAATCTTGGAAGGAATTCGTGAGGTGATTTTCCCCAAAGTTTTTTATTCTAGCTTCACACAATCTCGGGGTGCACTTCTTCTAAACTCTACATTCATCATCACTACCCCGTCAGTGTAAATAGGCGGATGGTCCTGACAAGAATTATGACGTGGCACACGTGAAGAATTGTTTGTTAAGCCATTTAAAATTACAGTAGACTATGTTTGTTTCATCCATGTAAACATTCTGGCTTAAAATGTCATAATCCAATTTTATTTTTGGATAAATTTATCAATAGACCCTAAGCTGTCAATTTACACTGTTAAAAAGGAATGCACCAAGATGGACAACTTAATATTTTATATTCGGTCCAGATTTGCTATTGGGACCCTTAGATTAATAGGCGGATGCTTTCTAACCAAACTTTACATTCATTTATTTTAAAGCCGGTTTTTATTCGCTGTTAACATTGGTCAACAAGATTTTTGGCACATGGAACAATGAAGGTGTTTTTCAACACAGCTTTTCACGTTGAGCTAAAATATGCAATCAGAATTTTTCTATTTCCCACAGTTTTCCTGTGATGAAGCTTTTTATTAATACATATATTGAAGAATATCACCTATTTTATCATAATTGAATATGTAATTTTTCACAATATCTAGCTTTTAGCAGGCCTACATACCGGCAGGTGCCAGACAGACAGACTGGCAGGCAGATGACAGACAGACGAGCTATGCAGCGTGTTGTGACCTAAACTCAATACCTATCTAAGCAACCTAGGCCAGTTGTGAGCTGACATTCACTATGTTTGCACTGAGAGTTTGAGCAATATTTTATCTAATGATTAGTTGTAGTTGATACTGTGTCATTATGCCAAAGAAAGTTTTAAATCATCCAGATACGCTCTGTTATGTGTGTGGGTAGTTGACATTTAAAGCTTAATGGTGAAATTAATCTCAATTGAGTAAAAAAAGATGCTATGAGCTATCTTTTGGCTGTAAAGTAGGGGACTAAGATAAGAACAGGGCCACTCATATCTACTGTTTGACCTGTGGGAAGCATCTAACAGAATGGGTTAATGTTTCCTGGCATATGTCCTTTGCAGTTTCCATGATTTAGGGGGAGCCTCCAGATCATTTATCAAACTGTTATTTTTGTTTAACAAACATGATAGGAATAATTTATAATTTATCTAAATTAGCGATCTGCTATCAGACCAGCTCAGCACAGTGAGGACTTGCCTATACCACAGCCTTTAAAAAGGTAACTGTAGAAGATTAAGACTTGGCAAAAGATTCGGCTAGCCTAATTCAACTTAAAAAGCAACATGACTCTACTTTTGAAGCAAGAAGCCTACCTCTTCTTTTTAGCCACATATTCTGTTAGCTAAAAGTGATTTAAATTAGCTTGTTCAGGATTTGAATTTGTCCAAAAAACAAGCCGAGCTTTTGGGATCCAGGCTGAAGGGCTAGAATTTTCCACATTGAAACACCAAAAAGTTTTTTTTTCCGTGACCATTAGGATGAGGTAAAAAAAATATATACTCAAGAATATTTAGTTTATTGTAACAATATTTGCTTTGTGGTGGAAGCTCTTGGTCATGATCATAAAACAACAGTGTGCCGACTGTGTATTGACTCTTCTAAAACTAGTTTGAAAGGTGTTCTTTTGCATATTGATAGCAAATTTCCTTCTGTGTCGATTAAATAATCTTAGCCAAATATGAAATTTATTTTGGAAAAAATTCACTATGACAAGTCCTACAGTTGGAACTTAAAATGTGGTAGTTTAAAAGTAATTGCAATGTTACTTGGCTTGCAGCTTGTCTAAACTAAATGTTGTTGTTTCTTGCGTAAGTTGGATAGTCTTGATAAGAAAAGTCATTACAAAAAAAGTACTGGCCAAAGCGTGAGACTCAAAATCCTGGACAGAAAAATGCTGCACATCCCCCACTGGTCAATCCCAAAAATATATCTTTGCCTGCACTTCATATACAATTAGGGCTTTTAAAGAACTTTGCAATGCCATGGATAAAAATGGTGCTAGGTTTGGTTATTTAGGGTAAAGCTTCCTCAAATAAGTAAGGGTGAAATTAAATAAGGTGTTTTTTTGGTCCCTCAAATAAGAGATTTTATTCAAGATGGACAATTTGAAGTTAAAGGCCTTAGTTAAGCCAAGTTGAAAAAAACAGAGTGATGATCATTTATAAGGGTTTCAGAAAAAATGTTTGGAAAACTTTAAGGTACACAGTAACCGTGGCATTGTGGGTGAACTGTTACATTCATTCAAAGAAATAGTTTGTAATATATCGCTTAAAATTAATTTCTTGGACTCTCATTTGGATTTTTTTCCCGAGAATCTCGGTGCTGTCAGCGACGAACATGGCGAGCGATTCCACCAAGACAGTTCGATCATGGAAAAGAGGTAAACCTACCATGGAAAGTGGAGTTCTAGTATGCTCGCAGACTATTGCTGGTCAGTGATGTTCCAGATGCTAAACACGCAAGAAAATCAATTAACAACTGTAACTCTTTAGATAATATTAATATTTTTTTGAATGTACGTACTTTTTTTTTTCAGAATAAGCCTGTAGTGTCACTAAAAATTCCTGTTGGATAGAGAAAAACTAGTTACATATTTGAATTCAACATACAAGGTACTACTATTACTATCAGACTTTTTTTGTGTGCCAAAAATATATTTTATTTATTATTATTATTATTATTATTATTATTATTAGCACCGCGTCTTACTACCCGTTCGGGTTGTACGCACTTACGCTAATGTGTAATGGTAGGGTGATGGTGAGATGAAATGAAGGACCTACAGTTTAACGTGGAATCCGAATCACGGCGGAGGCCTGGCATTCCCCACATTCACAAGATGTCTTGTCAGAGGTGAAGAAAGGGTTTGGTAATCAGATAAATCTTTGCCGGGACCAAGGATTGAACCCGGGCCGCCAGCATAGAAGTCTGACACCTTACCCCTAGACCGCCAGGTCACCTTTTATTTAGTAAATCGGGTCAATAGTAGTCATCGATGCGAGTTTTTACTTCAATTTTAGTCGATTAAAGTCAAAGCAAGGAATTGAAAGCCAGGACTTTGACAAACGCTGTCGATTGTATCTAAGCAAAAGGGTGAACGTGAAAAACAAGAAAATAGACTAGCAATAGTATGATCACCATAAAAAGAGCCATTTAGAGAATTGAATAATAAATAAAGTAAAATAGACAGACCTAGTTACCTCACAGTTGTCTGAATTTACGTCTGTCAAAATTGACAGATGCATGGGAGTACATGAAAGCAGGTTGACACAGGTGTACAGTACATGAAAGCAGCTCAAATAAAGTTTTGAGTTGTCAAATAAGTTTAATCTTATATCGTTTTGATTATATGGCTTTTTATCTAGCCGAGATCATCTATGATAAGAACGTCGAGGATGCGGTATGAAATCGGTCAAGTCTTTTTAATGTCGCTTGAGTGTTTTTCCCTAGGTTTTTTTTTGTCTCGTGCCTACTTACTATACTACCCGTTAGGGCTGTGCGCATATATACGCTAAAGTGTTAGGAGTGAGGAAGGTTAGATGTCGAAGAAGTGAGCCCACATTTGTGCAGAGAAGGATTATAAGCCCATTAAAAAAAGACCACCCTCATCATGTCAAATTGAGAGTCCAACCCCAATCGCCCCCTCATTGGAAGTCCAGTCTATTGCGAGAGTGAAGACTTAGACCCATCGGCCACCGAAATGTATGATCACCCTAGTTACGATATTATTATATAGTTAGAATCAAAATGATAATTTATCATTAGTATTATTAATTATAGTAGTTTCCCTCTCCAATGGCCACATGGACTAAAGGTCCGACTCATCTGGTATGGCTTGCTGGTGACGGAGAAATCTGGATTCAAATCTTTGTTGGGTGTAATGATGCCCCCCTCCCCTATAAATTAATGGTTTTTCATTCTCCCTCCTCGCAAATAGGGATATATTTTCTTTAAATTC
Source organism: Timema shepardi (assembly GCA_902151425.1). Classification (NCBI taxonomy): domain Eukaryota; kingdom Metazoa; phylum Arthropoda; class Insecta; order Phasmatodea; family Timematidae; genus Timema; species Timema shepardi. Next base: position 91,743 of record CABFVX010001895.1, on the reverse strand, counting down.
CATATCCTCATTGAAACAAAATTAGTAAGTTATAGCTAAATGCTTATAGAAAGAGGGAAAACCAGTTAGTAATACTTGGAGTAAAAAGAAGCAGTGGTAGCTGTATTATTTTTAATGTAAACATAATCACTGTACAAAATATACCTCATTTTAATTAAATTTATTTTAATTAATGTCCATATTACAAATGTTGTCTAAAGAAAGCTACAGTGTTGAAGATGTTAGGTTGGCAATCTTCCCACACCTCCACCCCCCATCAAACACACAAACACACACTTAGCAGGCACGCACACGCGCCCGTTGTCTTGGGAGACACCGCCTATTGTTTCACCCGCCCACTCGGGCTAATGGCAGAGCTAGTCAACCTGTGACGTCACGACTGTTCCAGCCCAGGGATTCGCTCCAGTTGCCCAGGGGCCCGCCCCCCTCCCAGGATCAGCACACACTACACACACACACACACACACGCTCGCTACTCTCTAGAGAGGGAGGTTAGAGGGTAGCTCTTCATTTCCAGGCACGCACAGAATTACATTGTTCCAGCTTGATTTAGTCACGGTCTTAATGTTTGCTCAAATAATATTGACCCAAAGTTAATTCCCAGTAACGGGCATTTAAACTAATTTAATCAATGAAAAATGAAAAAAATAAAAAATAAAAAAATAATTGAAAGTCCCTTTTTAACTAAACTAGAGTCACGATTACCCAATCTTCGATTGTGTAGCCCAGCTCTCGGTGTTAACAAGTGCATTCTAAGATAAACAATCCGGTGCATAGGTCTATCCACTAGTAATTAATAAAAAAAATCGATTGAAAACGTCTTATATTGGTTACATTGGAGACGGCAAAGCATAACTGCTATGCATGCGGTTGGCGTATGATACAGTACTATTGCAGTCGCATACACTTGGTTGGTGTAGATAGCAGCACTGTTTTGATTTGGCTGGAAATAGAAGCTGTGTCAGCGCGAGGCGTAGCTACGTGAGACAAACCCATACTGAAAACACGGATTCCGCATTAGGTTATCCGGCTTTTCCGGTATCCAGCCCGGTATGCTGACACTTTAGTCCAGATAATCACGAGTGTGGTGTATTTCCATACATCTACAGTAACTCCATGGTTTCTTTGGTGCTGACAGCTCACAGCTGACTTCTGACAGTCAACATTGAGGTATAATACCTAGATTTTGACCGTCAGAAGTGAATGCTGCTAGACACGTGTTTTGGCAGATCATATGGTTCGGCGTAGGGATACATAATTTGGTCTGGTAACTTTTCAAAGCTTTTAGCTGTCAGCTGTGAGCTGTCAGTCAGCACCAAATATGCCATGGGGCTACTGCCACCTTTACAAGTTTAGTAGCTATACAAAATAAACCTTTTTTATAGTGGAGTTAACCAGTAGGCAACCAATATCACATTTCAGCCATTCCTTGACAGATTTGTATTATTTTTTTAAATATTCAAATAAAACTTGGTTTGGGAAGGTGGAGAAAGTAATATTTTACTCAGCATATAAATATTTTCTTGTGTTGTCGTACATATATATGTATAAATAAAGAAATAAAGAACTTACCCCCTCACTTCCGTCGCGAGTCCAGGTGAACTATCAGCCAGTTCCCACACCGACCGTGCGAGGCGCCATGGGTGAGCGGACACCATTCGACACGGCGGGTCAACTAATGTGACGGGGGTAATAGATCACAGTGCTCATAATTTACAGGAACAACGTCCAAGTAGTTGATATGCTTTGATCCACCAACACACGGCGAGGGATTTTTACATTTATCATTGAAATATCGAGAAATTATACCATTAAAAATGTGTCACACTTAATAATTTGGATTTTCCTGGCAGATGTAGAACTACAGTTGTGAAATTGTTGTGTAGTAAAACCCCACATACCGATGGTCATGCGGTCCTATGAGTGATGGACTGGATTTTCGGTGATGGAAAGTTCAAGGTTCGAATCTTGGATGAATTCACCAGGATTTTGCACTTGTGATTTATCATTGTGGTTTTCCCAAACTAATTTAAATTTACTCCCTTCCAACCCGGTCATATAGATTAAGCCGTTAAGGTGGGAGTGAAGGAACACAATTTAAGGGTGGTGTTTTTCCAAATTTTATAGCAAAACATTTTTAAAACAAATTAAATCAAATATTTCTCCAGTAGAAAAATAGAGTTTTATTTTCTTCGCATTGTGATATCAACAGTTGTTGAATATTTGTCAGTATTAGATGACAAACTTTTTAAATTTAAGGGAAAGGCTGTTATTAAATTCTTGGACACCCTTGATAGATATTTAAGAACTGTTAAAAAATCACCACTGTGGAGAAAATTAAACTCAATGTTTCTACTCGATAATTATTTGATTTCTTTAGACCAAAAAAATATTTTGGTGTAAAAACTGCAAAAATGCTGCCCTTAATTTGTGCTTCTTACACTCCCAGCTTAAATAACGCTTAGGCATTAAGTAAGTAAAAATTAATCAATTGGTCTAATTAATACGATGTAGCAGTGTCTATTACGGGGAAGGTGAACAGAATGGTTAGAACTTCTGCCTATAGCATCTGATGTTTTTATTTATTTCTACGCTCAGTTCAAATGTTAATTACTTAATCTTAAGTATAGGGATGGATTATGAGGACAGCATTAGCGAGTAGAGAGAATATTTATTACTCAACCCTATTACTATTCGTTACCCGCCTCGGTGGCGTAGTTGGCTAACGCGCTTGTCGTGTTGAAGCTCGACTGCTAAGGACGGGGAGATCGAGGTTCGAATCTCGGTCGGGTGAACTGGGAGTGGTTTTTCCTAAATGGTTTTCCACTCTCCCTCCACGCAAATGCGGGTTCACTTCCTCTAATTCAACCTTCCCAATTCCTAATCCATTAGCGTAATTAGTACTTAAAGCGTATAACCCGAACGGGTAGTAAGACGCGGTGCTAAATATTATTATTACTATTCGTTATTTTAAATATGGCTATCATTGTTTTCCATTCAACTTACACGCAAATTTGGGTACATTTCCTCAATTTTACTCACCCCTACATTATTATTGAAGGTATGTGAACATATTGGACTGTTTATAAGACGTGAATCAAGAAAGGTAAAGTGGACGACGCAATTCCCCGGTCTTTATAAAAGGGTATACCACGATATTTTACCCATGATTTATTTTTTCTGCCGTGCCCAAGAATCGATCCCGGTAAATTTAGCTCAGTATACAGCTGCGCTGCCAACCGTTCTAAGGTGTCGGTCTGTAGAATGTGGTAGAGAGTAGGACAGTGAAGAATACGGAGCGCTGTAAAGGTTGTCCTCGACGTGACAGGCAAGAAGTAGCGGTGGCAGAAGAAGACAAATGGGTCGAGCTGGCTCGAGGAAGGCGCTACCACCACCACTCTACCTGATATCAAAAGATCCCCGGCCGTGATAAATGGTGGGAGACTGTGTGCACGGCGCAGCATGTCGCCTACAAAAATAAAAGTAAGACTAATAAAAAAATAGGGCACTTCCTGTAGCGCCTTTTTTATTTTATTTTTTCTGCTCCGCGTCTTACTACCCGTCCAGGATATCCGAATATTTACACTAATGGGTTAGAGGTAGGTAAACTTTTCTAAGAGGAGGAAACCATTTAGCTAAAAAAAAACACATTTTAATACACCCATATGGGATTCAAATGGGCCTACCTACCTACCCCGTCACTGGAAAACGAGAAAAGATTAGACTAATTTCTTTTTTTCGCGTTTCTTTCAATCCCACCCCCAATGATGCGACCACTGCACTGTCTCAAAACAGCCCTGATCCAAGAATGGTCTTGGTATTTCTTTAGATACTTTCAAATTAACTTGAATCAAGCTCTCAATACTTATACTAATATAGGATTATGTTATGAAGAAACTTTTTTGTGTGATAGCTTGGATTTTGATTAACTGTTTTTGATTTTTTTTTCATCATATACAATGTTTATAGGTAGACCTACAGTATTTAAAATACATGAACTTTTTTCGTGATCCTTTTGTTGTAAAAATGTATATTTTATAGGCAGTGTTGTCTTTTTTGTCGGTTTGAAATTTAATATATTTTCTTGGTTGGCAATTTTTTTTAGTCATTTCAAAACATATTGTTGGCATTTTTAGTAATTGTAAGCCATTCATTTTGAATGAGATTTTTAATACTATCGATATTTTGTAAATGCATAAATGGTAATATATATAGTTCCAACACAGTTGTCGGAATGAGATGATAATTTAGGCCAGCCAGGGTTCGGCGACCTTTTAGTAGTGTTGTGCCGAGGTAAAAAAAAATCTATTGCCAGGTGTGCCAACCAACCCAAGCCCAACCAAATCGTTTATATTTTTATACCAATTAACTAGTACAACTATTAAAACAAATTTAAGTTAGTCCTGTAAAATTTAAATGTAACAGCGTGTTTATAAATCGAATACATTATATAACTACATTTTCTTGAATATTTATTATTTTAATAGAAATCAGAATATAGACCAAAGTTATAAATTGATCTGTTTGACAAAATCTAAGTTCTGAAAACGTTATTTTGAGATTTTTAAACAAAATAATTGAATTATTTAAACATAAACACGTTGTTATTAAAATTGTTACTCACACCAATAGTTAAAAATAACGGTTTTAAGTTATTGTTATTCAAATCGTTCTGCATGCCACTCTTGGAACGCGTGCCGTAGGTTTCCTACCCAAGATGTAAGCAATTAACTTTGTAGCCTCCTTGCTTGTGTGGTTGTAAAATACGCATTCATGGTGAACTACTGCAACTAAGCTGGAGAGGGTTGTATGTGGAGGGGGTATGCTTTAGTCTACTTCTTAAGCAGATATTTGTAATTCAATGTTATATTTAGCAGAATGCAATAGTTTAGTTGTGAAATACTTTTCATAGCATTTTACGTTTGTTTATTAGTAATGATCTGTGGATGTTTATTTTATCTATGAGACGTGACAGAGCTGAGGATCACATTACTTTACAAATAAAACTATTAATATGACTTTAGTAGCTTTTGTAATTGTTAAAAAAAAGTGCTTTCCTTCCTAAATCATGCTGTAAACCAGTGATTCTCAAAGTTGCGTACGCGTACTCCTTGGAAGTATGCGGAACACATTTTGGTAGTAGTCGATGACGCGGTGGAATTATTGTACAAGTAGTATCCACATTGTGAAGTTAGCAACACTGCTAGTAACTGAGTGGTGAAGCGCAAGATAACACCAGCCATTGACGAACTTTGCAAAACATAAGCAAGCACACCCATCTCACGGAGCACCCACAGTATGATATTGATAAGTTTGTTAGATTTGTTCAATCATCAATCATATAATTTCTTGTGTTTATTAATATATCTAGTTGTGTAAAGTAAAGTGTAAATAGACATAAATAAATAAATATCTTTTATTGTGTACACATTATTAAAATATCATATTTTATATCTGTACAAGGGGTACACCAGTTATATAAATATTCCCAGAGGGTACGTGAAACATTCAAGTTTGAGAACCACTGCTGTACACATTTAACTTTGAATCAGGAATTATAGTAAAACCATACTTTTAAATTGTCACCAAACAATGAATTTTCCACTTGAGCATTTTTTTATTTTTTTACAAATACTGTTTAACCTACTGTCTCTTATTAATTTGAACAATTTGTATAATAGTAGCTTGATCATGTGTAGACTAGTTTCAACTTTTTCTAAATAATGTTAGACACTAAAATATATACTATACTATATCAAAATTTAGTTAAATAACTATCTTTTAAGTGGCACATCTTGGCCCAATTAATATGAAGTGTGATTATATTTTATTGGAGATCTATGGTGTGTACAAAGACTAATTTAAATATGATTGGTTTTTTTTGTCCTTATTTGTACAGTTTATAAGAAGCTTGGGGTGTAGGAACAATCAATAATCCTATATTAATGGTGCTATAAATATTTGGTGTTCAACCTGGGGTACGCGTCGACATCTAAGGGTGTACGTAAAATGTAATGTATACACATACATACATCCCATTTAAAACTTATTATTTAATACATTATTTTATATGTAAGTTAAATTTTGAAATATTTATAACTTGCATTATGTACCAACAACTTTGGGGGTACACAATATAAGAGAATATATATCTGGGGGAACGCGGGCAAATAATGCTTGAATAGCACCACTGTTCTAAAGGACAACGATAGGTAAGCTTAAATTTATTTAAATAAGATTATATTAATTTTTTCTCATAAGGTAGGAGTGTAGGGGTCACAAGAAAAGAGCAGTAATTTTTGCAGTTTTCATAGTAAAATCTTTTTTGGACATAATAAATAAAACGATTGCTCCAGTAGGCCCATATATTTTTTTTTATCTGTCAAGGGTGTCCTGGAATTTAATGACAACTTTTTATCTTTATTTAAAAAGTTTATAATCAAATGCCGCTTTGCTCAGGACGGATATTCAAGAACTGTAGATATCACCATGTGAATAAAATTAATCTTTATGTTTCTGTTGAAGCCATATATTTTTAGTTTGGCCAAAAAATAGTTTTTGCTATAAGAACTTCAAAAACACTCACTTTCTCTCACGTCCTATGTTCACTCAACTTCATATCACTCACCAAATTTGAACAAAATTGACCCGGCTGATATATTATTAATATTATTGTTGTCTTAAAGAGAATAATGGGTGTAGGCCTATACCAAGTATAGTTGAAATAAGGTAGAAAAATGTTTTTAGAACACACCCAATTTTTTCTATTTTTTTTTTCTATTCTAGGATTCTTTGGTGCAGTCTTAACCTTCTAGGGATTGTTTTTATTAATAAAACACCTCAATAAAAGAGACGATATCTCAGAGAAGCGTAACTAAATTCTTTGCGGTATTTTTGCCGAATATGTTCAAAAATGGTAACTTCAACTTTGAAATTTTAACACAATTGGCATAAAAATTGTAGTCCAAATGAATATCCTAAACCAAACTAAAAGGAAACTTTTAAGTATTTCAATTTTGGTTCAAAGCTATTATTTTTTTGTTTACACAGTCTTACTAACCGTCCTTTCCACATATATATACACTAATGAGGCAGGAATGAAGAAGAATATGCTTAAAGGAAATGTACCCACATTTTAGCGAATTGAGTATGAGAAATAATTCAGGAAATAAACACCCCTAATAGAACAGACCAGAGTTCGAACCCTGCTCTCCCAGTCACTGGTAGTCCAGTCTCTCGTGAGAGTGAAGCCATAGAACACTCAACCATTCATGTGGGTTAAAATCTAAAATTGATTTCAATATTTAAAAGGTACCCAAACATATATAGGCCTACACATACGTCACAGACCCTACATTAATTCTCTTATGGTTTTATATTTAGAGTATTTTTAGATAAAAGTATTAAGTTAGACTCATTTTTAGTAGATTTTCCACAAATACCTAATTTAAACACTATTGCCATAAAGCAATACAATAAAAGACAAATAGTCTGCATATCTAAGTAGCCCAATACGTTTTTATTAGTATTATCGGTGTATCTTTACTTTGTGATTAGTTTCGTTCAGAAAAAAACACCAAAATTATTCAAATTTTATTCAAAAAATAAAGGGAAAATTCAAAGTTTTATTTTGATTGGTGCAGGTCCAATAGTTCATTTCCGTTTACTAAATACATTTTAAAAAGACCATTACAATATTCTTGTATTGTTTAAGATAGCTCCCTATCGCTTTCTGTCCCTCCATCACAGGCCATCTCTCTCTCTTTCTCTATTATATATATATTCTCTGTCTCTCTCTGTTCCCCGACCTGTCTTCCACCCATGACAGATGGCTCTGGCTGTCCATGTTACGGTATTGGGATCGCTCTATAATTCATACATCATTGCTTCGATCCCAGCCCACAATCCACCCCAACCCCGTCGTATTCCCCCTTGATCCTCTATGCAAAACTCCTCTCCATGGCACTATTCTGGCCTCGGTGACAGCGAATACCTACTCCGCGCTTAACCTCACAAGCAAAAAGGCCTTAGGTCGGGTTTTGATATCAGATTGTATTTACATTTTAAACAATTCAGTTTTATGTCGTAATCTAACTGAACCAGTGTATATTCATTCGTATACATTTTTAAGGAGACGGCTAACTCTTCTCGGATAATAAGCGTAGGACTGAAAATGGTTGTCAGGCTGTTTGAGTTTTAGATATTATAATAAATATTGGTATATTATTATATTGATACATTTAAAATAAAATAATCATGGCTATTGTTATTATAATTGAAGTAAAATATTATTAGCTACTGTATAGGCTTATTAATATAAAAAAAAATCATAATGGGTAGTTATTCCACACCATCCTAGGGGTGGAGGGAAGTCAGGCGTACGTTTATTATTATTGTTTTGATTTTTTGAAAATGTTGTTTGCCCTCAGTAGATTGTTTATAATGTATATATTTATAGTTTTCGAAAAACCCATCTTAAACTCAAATATACTGTAGTTTGTATACTTAAATAGACGATTTTTTTTTATTTCATTCATGATTTAAGATATTGTTTGTTCTTTAATATAAAGGAAGATAAACAGTAGCACTGTCGGTTTATTCTAGAACTTGGGCATGTGCATCATCCAACTGAATTCTAGGGCAGTAATTTGTAGAAATTAAAAAAACAACGTAGACTATTTCAATTTGACTGGATTGATACATAAGTTCTTCTTTCTAACCAGGTCAGAGTGCCATTCAACCCTACGTAGGACACACACACAAATCATATCGGTCCCACAGGGACGGACGCACTTGCGTATGTATTAGGGATCATAGAGGATCATTAGCTGATAACTGTTTTTGAAATGTGGGAACAGGAGCTATGTTAGCGCAGAATATCTCCCCCCGCCCCCCTTTCTTTTTTCTCTTCCCCTTGTCCCCTTTGTGAGGTAATAATAATATAAATAGGGTGAAGTATTGGATGAAAAATACGAAGTCATAAGCGCTTCAAATCCCTTTAAAAACCCGCAGAGATCTAAAACCCATTATTGGTATTTTGGGGTAAAGCTGTCTGGGCTACCGAGAAATCAATCTTTCTTGTTGGCGTTGGAATATTTGGGACTTTAGCTATAGCAATATAATTATGATGGATGTTGTTAGGATGACCTTTCTTGACCATAGGCTAGGCCTAATATAAACCCTCCAAAGACTTTTTTTTTTAGAAAAATGCAAATTTGTGTATAAATATATTCCATTTCGAAATAATACTAATCTTTATGCTGTAGTTAATTTTTAATGAGTTTTAATAAAAAGTAGATGTTCTGTAGGAGGTCAATGGCCTACATAAAAAATATTAACTTTTATCTTTTTATAACTACTTTCAAACTCTATCACACATTAATGTGATCTGAATATCTTGGGGGCAAACTACTAGTTTAGTTTGATTATTCACATACCAAATTCCTAACGATTGTGTGAAAGTTAAGTGCTAAATATTGGTCCTAGGTTAAATTAATCTACAAATTGTTAGTTAATAATCCTATAGTCGAGTGTTTAAAAAGTTGAACGTTAAATGCTATCCCAAATTGTAGTTTTAAAATGCATACATAGCTAAACACACCTTACCCTTACGGGCTAGGCAAAAAAAACTTTGCATATAGCTTGTAAAAATCCAACTCCGTACTTGATCCATCTTCGCTAACTTTATATTTACTTCCCTATTCCTGCATACTCCCTTCGCTTCAACAAAATCCATACACAGTCATACATGCTCTTTTGTTCTTAAAACGCTTTAGGTTGATCTTTTTCACACATTCGTCAACAACATCTAGCCACGTCTAGCCCAGCCCTTACGTTTGATCCATAAACTTTGAAGAGGAGTATAACTTTAACCCAGTTTGAGTATTTGGATAAAATGTATCTGATTTATTAATCAAGTTATATAAAAACTATTTGTTAATATTTTTAAGTTATCAAGTTTATATGGTCTGGTTCAATAAAGTGAGTTGGCTTGTTAAAACTGAATTCAATATACTGCCATCCAGCTTATCTGGAGTGTTATGATGGAATTGGCATTTAAAAGATTTATTATAATAACGCATCTATGTAAATGTATATACAAATTTTAATCATTATGAAGTTTTAGGGTATCTTGTTCGATTCTAACTTTGAATTAATATACTTGGAACCCGCCTCGGTGGCGTAGTTGGCTAACGCGCTTGTCGTGTAGAGCTTTACTGCTGAGGACGGGGAGATCGAGGTTCGAATCTCGGTCTGGTGAACTGGGGGTTGTTTTTCCTAAATGGTTTTCCACTCTCCTTCCACGCAAATACGGGTTCACTTCCTCTAATTCAACCTTCCCAATTCCTATTCCATTAGAGGTAATTAGTACTTAAAGCATATAACCCAAACTGGTAGTAAAACGCGGTGCTAAATATTATTATATTATTATTTAATATACTTGGATTTGAAATTACGAATCAAATTAAAATTATTTTAAAATATTAAGATTCGGAATTTTGAATATAATATTAATCTTAGCTAAATTCAGATTTGGATTAAAAATTTCGAAGCTTTGTACGGATTTATAAGAGTAATATCGTAAATAGGTTTATAATTTGTATTAACATGGGCCCTATGTGTTATAATTTTTAATTACTGTTAAAAATAATTTCATCTTTCTTAATTTATGAAAATAACAAAATTATGAGAAAAATTGTATTTTTTTATTTCAGAATTATACACAGTATAATTCAATTCATTCTACAGTAAAATGCCAAACCATTCGTTCTGAACATTATACCTCGCCCCATCCACGATATCATTGATACTACAGTCTTGAGATTTCTCTCTGGAATTCAAGTTGAAATATATTCTATAATTTCTCTTGGGATTTAAAGTTGAAATAATTCCTATAGATTCTCCTTGGATTTTAAATGGATATTTTCCTTGGAAATCCAGTTAGACAGAAAACAAATTATTATTATTATTAGCAACGCCTCTTACTACCCGTTTAGGTTGTACGCTAATTTGTGATGTTAGGGTGATTTTGAGATGAAATAAGAGGACCTAAAGTTTAACGTGGGGTCCGAACCACAGTGGAGGCCTGGCATTCCACACATTCACAAGCTGTGATTAATACAAGTCTTTTCAGAGGTGAGGGAAGGGTTTGGCAATCGGATAAATCTGTGCCGGAACTGAGGATCGAAACTCAGACCCCGAGTACAAAAGTCCGACACCTTACCCTTAGACCGCCAGGTCACCAACAATACTATATGTATTGGTACATTATATTCTTATAGAATAATTGTGTTCCACTTAGTTTTAAACGTCATTTTCACAATATATTATATCATCATTAAAAAAACCTAGGTATTCGAGGGATTGCTCACCATCAGTGGCGTCTCGTGTATAGGCACTGCTGAGCTGCAGCACCCCCTATTTTCACTTGATATTATCGATAAAATTTAATATAATGAGTCCGTTTTTCTTTAATTCTTTCTTTATTTTTGTAGTACAATATATATTCCTTAAGCTTAATGTCAATACTTCAGTAACCATCCCCCAGTTTATGAAATTATGAAAAAAATACAAACCTCTTTGTATGGAACTGTGCGCTTCACAGTGCCAGCGACGTGGTGTTCGACTGTTGTTCGCATGCGCACGAAGGAGGGGGTGAGGAGAAAAGTGGGACTGCCAGGTAGAGAAAGCACTGTTGCTCTCACAGTGCTGGCTTTGGCGTGATGTTGGAAGGAAGTTTTTTTTTTTACTAAGCGTGTGTTGTGCTTAAAAACCGTGTACCATATTCTTGAATGTGATAGTGTAGAAGAGTGTAGAATTAGATTATTATTCTGCTTCCAGCTATTCTATTTGATTCATTTTTTTTTCCGGTTCTTTTATTTAACAGAAAACTTTAACCATGGCCTTGCATCCCCAATAAATAAGTTCTGTGATTGTATTGTCATTCAGAGATCAAGGAGAAAAGTATTGAACTTATTGCGCAAATTAAAACCAGAAGAATGGATTTAATTTTTAAATGAATAAATCAAACTTGAACTGTAACAATTTAAGTTAAAGTAAGTAAAAAATGTTGTTTTTTTTTTGTTAAAATTTTATCAAGTTCCTTAATAAATTTTCTTTTTATACGTGTTTTTTTTTTCCTTTTACACAATTTTAAAACAAAAGCTAAACATTTTCTGGAGCAGCACCC